>JAXBDA010002483.1:0-42206 GCA_036023075.1 Gaultheria prostrata
CGGTGGTGGAATGCCATGGGGCACTTGGAACTTTGGGACGCTTCCCAATGTGCTCTAAAATGCACTTATTCGCTCGAATGTACCTGAAACCTACAAAATGCACCTTGCACAACATCAATCATATAAATGCGCTAAAGTGCGTGCATGTGTGATCTAAATGAGCTAGATGAGCCCGGATATGTACAATATTAGGGGCTCATCAATAATACCATATATAACCTTCATGAGGGATTCAATCTGCCTCATGCCTTGCATTAGCAAATATGGTAGCTGCATTATGAGTATTTGCATTTACTGATCTTCTAAATGTGGCATGCCTCCCAACTGCTATTTTGTTCTGTTATTGATGGATCAGCGGTGGAATATGGCTTCTAAAGGAAAATCCAATGTGGTTTGTGCTTTACAGGCTAAGGATCCGGACAAAGGTTTTGTTGTGGAGTGGCATGTCTTTTTTTATTTGAAGTTGTGTACTGCACAATAGATATGAATTTCAAATCCAGAGCTTTCACTTTGTTCGATGTTGTTTTCTGTTAAATCTTTTGCTCTTACTGAGATAACAGTAGATAATAATCTTGGCATTTGTTAGAACTCGTGGCTCATATGGAAAAGGTACCGAGAAGTTCTAAGCAAGGCTATGGTTCAACGGTTTGGGCTAATAGAGTACGTGTATAAATACTCTCTATTTTCAAAAACCCTGGACAACTTAATCAAATAAAAAATACTCACTCTCGCTCCCGTGGATCCCGTGGAGGTACCCGGTTTTGGGAAACCACGTAAATTCTGTTGTCGATCTCTTTACTGTTTTTTGTATTCCATATTGTGTGTGTGATTGCTTTCGCTTACAGCCTTCTATTTTTCTGATGTTGGTCCTTGGAGAAGTTGTGTGTTGAAAGGAAAATGCTAAGCTCATCTGGCTAAGTATATGTTCTCTCGATCATGCAATGTAGAGGTATTTAGTGCATTATAGTAAACTTAGAATTCATTATACGATCTGTTTTTGTGCTGCAGCATCCCATATCAACATGAACAAACACAATAAGAAGGTCAATAATCAAGTCGGAAAGATGCCCTTATTTCCAAATAATATGAAGAATTTAACGCTGACAAAATTAACTGAATTAAGTGGAATCTGCTCAAAGTGAATCTGTGAAATCCTTATTTATCAAAGTTTTCATTAACAATTTAGCTTAGATGGTATGGCATAACTATGATTGTTTCAGGAATTGGAACCGGTGGAAATCATGGCGGCAACAAAGGCAAGCCCAAAAGCAGAATAACCTGGCTCGTGAAGATTCTGATCCTGAGATTGCAGCCGACGACACAGGGTGCTGGGAGTAAATACAATGGATTGATCTCGCCATGACGTGCATAAGGCCCAATATCCTGGGAAGTAAACGTTGAGATTTCACCACATCTGTTGGCAAGGCCGGCGCAGGCCCAAGGCCTAGGCCTAGGCCACTCCGAAAAGGCTAAAATTTTGGGGCACTCCCACATTTTTCTTAATAGACTTGACTTGAACTCTTTTTGACCCAATAGAAAAAAAAAAAAAAAAAAAAAAGAAGAAAAAAAAAGCCCAATCCTACTTTACAAAAGGGCCTAAACTAAAACAGATCTTATCCAAAAGGCCCAAAACTAAAATTGAACAGATCCAAAAAAAAAAATTTATTTTGATCCAAAAATTTTCACTTCAGTCTTCGCTCTTTGTACCTCACGAACTCACACATAGTGCACAGCCGCACAGGCGAGAGAGAGAAGAGGAAGAACTAGAAGGGTCCCTTCCCGTCGACTGCCCCTCGCCATCAACCTCCCATTGCCGAGGGGTTAGACTATTGTTGTACTAGAATTGTTGTTTGGGCTATTGAATATGCTTGATGGAATTTCAATCCAAGTTTGTGAATTTTTTGACCCAATAATAAATAAATAAAATCTAGTAATCCGGGTCCAATTAACATTTTCGATTCAAACCGAAAAAAATTGACCGAACCAAATAACACTGAACCAACCAAACCGAATATCAAACAGTTTAATTTTGGTTTATATATTTAGAAACCAAAATGTTTGGTTCGGTCCAGGAAAATGCCAAAAACCAGACCGAATCATACCGATTAGACTCCTACCACAGACCACTAGACAATATGCAGTGATCTAAAACCACAATAACGAACTATAGCCAAAGTTTCACCATCGTTTAAACGGTAGTTTTGTCAATTGTCTACAGCGTGAAGAAAAGTTATTCTCCTCACACATGTCACAAAAAAATTATTTAACGGAAAACTACACTCACTTTTGATTACAGTGGAAATGACGATTTTTTAGTAGAAAGTAGAATTGGTAAAGAGACTTTAATTCTTAAGATCATTAATGCCAGTAATTTCTTGACAGTTTAATAAAAGACTTCTTGTAACAGAAAATTAGCCATTTCTGTGGACATCCTAAAACTACGATCCCTCCAATAATAATGACCTTTCAATTTCAAACCCAAAATTGAAAATAAAAATGTCTTGTTTTCCTCTCTCCCCTCCACAGTAAGCCTACCCTCCTAGGCCACCCACGAAAGTGGCCCATCGAAAAAACCTACGGAACAACCCCCCAAGAACGAACAAACCACCACCATGTCAATTCCTCTGTTTCTCAAAGCCTTGATCATCTCCACCTTCCTCCACGCCCTACTCGGTCCCGTTGAATCGAGCGTGGAACGTTCCGGTTCCAATACCGTTACGATTCCAATCTCATTGCCGCGAAACCAACGCTTGACGTCCGACGCGCAAGAGTACCTCGACGCACATAACAACATTCGTCGCAAGAAGGGCGTTCCGCCGTTGCAATGGGACGCTAAACTCGCCCAATACGCGCAGCATTGGGCGGACCAAAGCGTCAATGAGTGTAACCCTCATCACCACTCTGGCGGGCCGTATGGTGAGAATTCCCTGTGGGAGCAATATGACGAGAGAACGCCCGCCATGGTGGCCAAGGTGCGTATGGATTAACTTGTTTTAGAATTTTTTAAATTAACCCAATATGTTTTTTTTTTTAGGACATGCTTAATTCAAATAGTAAATTACCAGAGAATGGATATTTGATCACTTTGGACAAATAGTTCAACCCGATAAAAAAAATTAAAAAAATAGTGGTCAGAAACGATTAATTTGATAAAATCTTTGATTTTAGCAAAAAATTTCCTCATTTGATAAAATCAACAAGTGATTTTAGCAAATATTGGTTTTAGCAGATTTTATCATTTGGAAAACTTACCCTAATTAGTAAAAAAACTCGGGTTTTCTTTTTTCCTTTTCCCTCTTACCATTTGGACTAACTTTTTTTGAAAATAAAATCGTGATGAAGATTTTGCCTTTTTATTGTCAGAAAATAACTCATACAAGCGTGAATTCTCTTGATACTTGTCAATAAAATTTTTGATTCCGTTTCTGTAGATCTGGATCGACGAGGAGGCAAATTACGATCACGTAAAGATGGATTGCAAGTGTAAACCGGAGACGTCGAAATGCATGTGTGGGCATTACACCCAAGTTGTTTGGAGCAGAACCAATGCCGTAGGTTGTGGCAATGCCACTTGCAATAACGAATTGGGCCTCCTCATTGTCTGTTCCTATAATCCCCCGGGGAATTATAAGAGCCAGAACCCCTTCCAAAACGCACAGCCACTGCCATCCACGGGCCAACCCGGGCGGCGTGGCGCAAGAAGGCACAGGCGGCGTGGCGCAAAAAGGCTCCACAGGCTGCGTGGTGTGTCGAAGCCCATTCTCCCGTGAGGGATTTTAGGCCGTAACAAGCACCGGGCCAACACAAGTTTCACAAGTATATGGATTCTTTTGTTGTTTTTATTTATATGAATTTACATTATTATGTAAATCTACAACGTTGCCCTTTCATATGAATAATGTTACGTACATAAAAGGGTATTTTTGTGTAAGAGCAACGCTACGGACACAACTTTAAAACACAACTCTGTCTGGAGTCGTGTTCCTAGACTTTTTGTTGTAATGATTCACATGATATATAAATGCAAAAGAAAAGGCCAGATGGTAAAAAAACAAGTGCCAAATATATAATTTTATTTCTTCTTTTTTCCCCTTATATTCCGATGTCGCATAAAAAGTGTGTTTATTTGTGCACCTTTTGAATTCGACAAGTAAAACTGTAAAAGACAAAGGAATTGAATGACTTCCGAAGGAAAAACTTTTATAGTTGTGTATTTTAATTTCCTCCTCCTTTTCCAAATATTTAATAAGAACAAATTAATAAGTGACCCTTTAAACATTATGTCAAGAAATTCTATATATGCATATGGTTGGATATGGGGCAAGTGCAGTGACCCAGGTCACTGTATTTCGTAGTGATCTCAATTGTGGGCTCTCTATAATTTATATTTGGGATCGAAACCTTACAATTTGTCAGGAATGTTAAGTAGATCATTTATGTAAAGAATTAAATTAATGGATATTGGTAGCCATATGTTCGAATGTCATTTATATGGATGACCAATATTATTTGGAGAATACACTGCAAGACAAATTTGTCTCAATTGTGTGTCTACCAATCTCCGATGATCATAATTTTTTGTATCCATAATGTGCTCAACATTCTTGAAAAAATGAACGGTTCCGATCACAAACGAAGATTTCAGAGGGCCCACAATTGAGGTCATATGGATGACCAATATTATTTGGAGAATACACTGTAAGACAAATTTGTCTCAATTGTGTGTCTACCAATCTCCGATGATCATAATTTTTTGTACCCATAATGTACTCAATATTTCTGAAAAAATGATCGGTTCCGGTCCCAAACGAAGATTTCAGAGGGTCCACAATTGAGGTCACTATGGGAATGTAGTGACTTGGGTCACTACACACCACCAAGTTTTAACTTAAAGGCAATTAATGGATAAAGCTTTTGTGATAATAATAAAAGAAGAGATTGTCTTATTCACGGAGGCACCTTAAAGGAGCAGTTTACGGAAGCCCAAAAGGGGCTCACTGACACCTCATCCCAATAACTTAAACCAGTCATCTTGTAGGGTCAACAGAGTAGTGTGTCTATGAAATAAATCAGTTTGACCTGACATCGTTAGGTATGTCAAAAATTGAATTTCGGTGCAAACAAACAACGCTCTGGATCATTTCAGAAGTTTAAATGATCCGGACCGTTAGTTGTTTGCACCAAAATTCAATTTCTGACATACCTATCGATGCAGTGTCAAGCTGATTTTTTGCATATAGACACTACTATGCGGGCCCTTCAAGATGACTAGTTCAGATTATGTCATGTTCATACATCGTGTGCGTGCATGTTAATCTCGCCCATACATAATATGGGTTCAACGCTAGTACGTACTAAGGAAATGGTGTTAATTTAAAGAAGGCTCATTGGAAAAAAGATGAATTGAAATAGACAGATTTTTCGAATATTAAAGCAATTGGCTTTTTTCTTATTATTATCTCTCCCCACTTTCTCTTTGAGTCTCCACCTCCAAAAGTGTTCTTGAAAGTGGATAAGTGATAGTAATCCCTTTCTTAATTAAAAGTATAAAATTGTGACGAAGAGATAGAAAGGTAAAAGTTTTCTTGATAGTGGATAAGTGATAATAAGTGATAATCCCTTTCTTTAAATAAATAAAATTGTGATGAATAGATAGAAAGGTAAACTGAAAAAAAAAAAAAAAATCGGACAGACTTTTAACCTAATTTTAGTTGATGAACTGCCCATTTTAGAGAGAGAATGGAGATGAAGACGTTATTAGTGAAGCAGAGGAGGATCTCTTGTAAATTGTTCTCTGTCTTGTATATGGACGTGTAGAAGGAGTGTCTGGAGTATCAGTAAACATTATTTTTAAAAATATGAACGGTTTCGATTATCCGTGTGAGATCTGGAGTGAGCCCAACATAATCGATTTGTACGAAACTACGGATAGTACTACTCTTAAAAAAGGAGGAAAAAAAGTCAGTGCCAAATTGACGGTGCAAGTGGTGGCTAGCTCATGCGGCAGAGCTTTTGGATGCCCCACACTGCATCTCGGGATCGAGTCTCATTCCCCCTCCCCAGGTAATAGATTAGGAATGACGAATGACCCAAAAAAAAAAAATTGACGTTGGTTTTTTTTGTTATTATTATTTATGCTAACATCGTAGCAACTCATTTGGGCGTGATCATCATGAGGGTTTTCATCTGCTGTGGAATATCTGGACCGTAACCGAGGGAGGTGTGCATGCCGCACACTAGAAAGCGCACACCAGCACGTTAATGGTACAGAAATATACTTGTACCTAAATAGGACACTTCTCCGACCGAATCTACTGGGGAAGGAACCAAATCCAATATGCGTCATATTCCCAATGCCATTGATAATATTGGATCAACTCATTGGTCTTGTTCAAGAATCAAATGCATTTTTTTTAAAAACATAAATGCAAATGCTTTCGGTGCACGAAAAAAGAATATTATTTAGTAACAGATTTCTCTTGGGATGAAGATAACTCTCCAAAGTGTATATTTATCTATTTTTGCCGATTAAAAGAAAATGTATATTTATCTACTCCTTCCGTCCCAAAAAGTTTGGCCTACTTTCCTTTTTTGGCTGTCCCAAAATATAGGACCAATTTTAAATTTTCAATAAAGGAAAGTCGATAAATTCTATTTTTGCCCTTGAGATGCTTTTAACAATCAAAACAATGAGACCAAAAGAAGAAGAATTTTAAAGTTCAAATTAAGTGCGTTTTAAAGTTTTGAAAAAGTTCTCCGATTACACTGGTAACAAGATTTTCCGCTTTCTGGGAAACAATTTAAATTCAAAACTTGATTAACTCCTATTTTGTTAGAGTCAACTAATGAAAGACAAATTTGAAAAATTACAAGTTTTAGGTAACACTGTGTATTGTACATAAAATTTTGGAATTTATAAATAGGTCGAACTTTTTGGGACGGAGGGAGTATTTTTCTTTGGCAACATATATGCATGATCAAACACATGCAACCTCGCAGTGGAAATACTTTACTATGTTTTAAAACGACAAAGAAATTTTTTATTAAATACAACGATTAAAAGATAAAATCATTACAGTAAAAAAAGAAATGCATTGAGAGAGCTTTGAAGATTAACTAAAGACTCTCCTAGGGAAGTATGTTTTAAAACAACAAAGAATTTTTTTATTAAATACAACGATTAAAAGATAAAAATCATTACAGTAAAAAAAGAAATGGATTGAGAGAGCTTTGAAGATTAACTAAAGACTCTCCTAGTGCTGCTACTCGGGAAAAAATGTAACCTACCGTTTACCCGCTTGATTTTTTGGTAAAAAGATTTTTAAGAAAAAGAAACAAAACAGCCAACCTGTAAGTGGAAATATATACCTACTTTTGGCAGGTAATATTATTCCAACTCAATATGTCATGAAAAAGAATCATTGTCATTTTATTTGACTATACCAATTTTTTCCCGAGATGCAGTGTGGGGCGTCCAAGACATGTGATTTCATCAGGAATTTTTCGGTGTATCCGCTATACACTTGATATTTTGTTTAAATGTTCTTCGCGTTAGGAGTATAAAAGGAACGATGCTAGTCATACAAATAAGACTTGTAAGCCCTGATAAATAAAGTGATTGAAGAAGTTAAATAAGATCCAATTTTTAGCTAGGTATATTGGAGAGTTTAATCGATTCTGTATATTATTAATTTTTTTGTAGTGCATGTTTTGTGATTGCACCAAGAGGTTGGCAAAGTGGTTTTGTCTTGGGACTTAGGGGTTTACTCTCACCAAAGGTCTTGGGTTTGATTCCCTTGCCAGCTATCTCTTGGAGGGCCACCGGCCGTTACTTCCCCGGAATTAGTCGAAGTGCGCGCAAGCTGACCCAAATATCATGTAACGCCCCAAGTAGACCACTGACTCAGTACCCTGATTTGATCTACAAGCCACACCACATAACCCAAAATGCTTAAGTCCAAGGTACTAGTAGTCTCTTATATGGTTTGTTATATGTCCAAGATCACTCATGTAAACAACCAATGTGAGACTAAACACCATCTACCCTCAAACCTGGGGTATTATATATCCGGTTATAAAAAAAAAAGGATTGAACCCCATTTTCTACATCACGGCCCCAGAGACGGAGTCAGGATTTTACTTTTGTAGTGGCGAAAATATGCACTTGAAAAATAAAAAGACAAACTACATTATGAATATTCATCCACCCTACAAAAAACTATAATAACATAAAAAAAATTAATCAACGATGTTTGTCATATGCGTGAAAGTACCAAAAAAGAGTAATTTCGTTTTAATTTATCTATTAAACTAGGCATTGGTGGTGGCGAGTATATATAATTCGGGGATAAAATATTTTATTTTCTATATAATAATTATATTTTTTTTAAACCTCGTGGTAGAGGCCGCCACCACGTGTCCTCCTGGCTCCATCCTTGCCCGGCTGGCCCCCTCTCCCACATATTTTCTTTTTTGGTTTCTTTCTTTCATAGTCAGATTTTTATAACTAAGGTAGACCTGCCGAGTTGTAATAATCCCAAGTAACTCGCGAACTACAAGCAACTAGGCTTGATTTTACGTGACATGCAAGGTCTGTCATATTCATGATTCACAAAATAAACTTTTCCACAATAATATACTCCTATTTTACATGAATAATATTTTATGGTAGGAATATTCCAGACTTTCTTTTATAGTCATATTCTAGCTTATATCTAAGGTAGACCTGCCGAGTTGTAATAATCCCCAGTAAGGCAGTAACTCTCACGAACAATAAGCAACTAGGCTTGATTTAACGTGATATGCAAGGTCTTGTCATATTCATGATTCACAAAATGAACTTTTCCACAATAATATATTCTACATGAATAATATTTTATGGTAGGAATATTCCCAGAACCTTCTGAATATGAATGAACCGGAGAAGCAAGAATAATTAACGATAGGGATGAAGGAATGTAATTATCTAGAAGAAATGTGAAGAAGAAAGCAGGTGTTTTCAAAAAAGACAAAGGCACTGGAGCTCTTAGGTTAATCCATGGGGAGTGTCAAGTGATCTAGAGAGAATATGGTAATGTCACTAGAGATAATGTTCTCCTCTCAAAATCAGTAACTGCACTTTTTCTCTTTCTAGAATGACACTCTATCAATCAAATCACCTCCGGGAATTGTGAAGGGAATATCTCGTATTTATAGGCACTCTGGGCCAATTTTCAAGAGCCAGGTGTCTCCCTATAATATGAGGACACGTGCCACGTGGGTGACCCTTTATTTCTCTTTCCTAAATATTTTCGGAAAAAGTTTTCCTTTACCCTACTCCTCCCAAGGAGAAAGCCTTCCCAAGGCTTGCTTCCTCGGGAAGGCTTGCTTCCTCAATTAATGAATATTATCAGCTGAGTCCATATCCAAGGAAAAGCTAGAAAATTCGTAGGAGGAACATTTTACCTTCAAAAAACAGGGCAACCAGATTCATATTATACAAATTAATTGCTTATGATTCAAAACTTAGGCTTTGGTTTTAACAAAGCAATACAACTAGTTCATCAAATACTTGAATTTTGGTTCCCTCATTCATGGAACTTTTCCACACAATTGAGAGGGAACATAAGAAGCAAAACAGAAAGAAAAGAAAAAAGAAACTCAATCTGAAGAAAAGACTTTGGTTTCCAACTGATAGGCTTTGGTGAAGAAAGCAGGCCAACAGAGATACGTCGACATGATGCTGCTGAAGGTTGATGCGCCGACAAGCATGTTCATTACAACAATCTGAAGTTGAATGGCTTCTAGAGGAGAAGCTCCTCCCATAATGAGACCGGTCATTGCACCGGGTAGTGAGATGAGACCAACGGTTTTGGCATTGTCCAAGACCGGAGAGAGGGCGATAACGAGGGATCTTTTCACCTGTTGAAGTGTTGCTTGACGAGGGGTAGCCCCAAGAGCCAGCGCAGTCTCCACCTGAAATTGAAGTACATATGAAAGCCATTAGCGGTGATGAATAGTTGTCGTCAATATTTCACAACACTTAACTATTTACTCTGTTGTGTGTGTTGTTTTCTTTATTATCTATACGGATCGAACTGTATTGGTCTTCAATAACACCTTGACATTCATAAAACTAAATATTGAAGTATTTAGTATTATGAATCATAGTTGAAGTATTTCTTAATCTATTTCATATATATGAATCGAATAATCGAACATCATGGGTAAAGAAAAAGGAGACTAGCCAATTCTTCATCTTTTAGCAATTCTACGCAATATGTGTGAAACGAATGAACAATTTGCCCGTCTCCATGACATAATGTAAGTGGAAACTTGTATGCAAAACAGAACTATCATATAGACTGACTGA
The DNA here is from genome assembly GCA_036023075.1 of Gaultheria prostrata. NCBI lineage: Eukaryota > Viridiplantae > Streptophyta > Magnoliopsida > Ericales > Ericaceae > Gaultheria > Gaultheria prostrata. The sequence goes on from JAXBDA010002483.1 coordinate 10,352, forward strand.
GAATTATGACAGTGAATCAGCATGCCATTGTAAGCCACAATTCTACTTTGAAATGTACAGACTCCAAAAATATCACAGATTTCTGCATTGGAATTCCGTGCATCATTCCAGTTTCTATATCACTACCTGGTAGTGTATCTAATACTCTGCCTTTCCTACAAAAGTATTTGATGGACAGACAATTTTCTTTGAGAGAATAGTAGGAAGCATTGTTTCCTTTGAAACTTACCAAGTTCATTTGGATTTTGATGTCATCGCGTAGTCGTTTCATGGTAACGCCAGTGACAGTCATTGCATTGCCGACCATCATCCCTGCAACTGGGATGATGTACCGCGGAGTGAAAGGGAAAACATTCAACACAACTAGCAAGAACATTGTTACAGCAGTTCCAGCAAGAATGGAGGCCCCTGCAACATATTTCCCCCTAGGGACGTGTTTGGCGCGTTGCCCCGCTGTATAACCAGCAACACAAACCTGCAATGGAAAGTGAAAACAAGGTAAATTGAAAGCAAAAATTATAAGTAGTAGTAATATCCATAACCAACTAATACTACATAATGAAAGGGCCCGTTTGTTTGATGAGACTATCAATGAAAGGATATATTATCCCATCACCATGATATTGTATATCTCAGATTTTGTGAAATAATCCATGTATCCCACAAATCGTTGAATTTGGGTCAAAAATATCGTAACCAAAAACCTTACGTGTGATCACCTCGGATACATAGTCCTATCCGATGCTCATACTTGAGAAACCCTCTACTTTTGGGAATCCTATGTCATGTATTAATTTTTGTCTGACATAAGCTTTAGTTGTTGGCTCATTCTATATTTAAAAATTGGGAGATTAGATGAATAAGTCAGTCCAGCTCTAATTAATTTAACATAAGTGATTTTGGCCAGCTCAATGCCTCAAATGAATTTCATTATTGGTTTTAATATTTCCAAACAGCGGTTTCAAATATGCCTTCCCAACAAGGTTTTCCACCAAGACAGATAACCCTGATTTTCTGCCGGAAGAGTTTGCTGCATTTGCTTTCTGGGTAAAAACTTTCCGGGCATGTAGCAGCCCTGAATTGCAAATCCCCAAGTTTTTTGTTCTGTTATGACTCAGTATCCAGCCCGATAGACGGACTAAACAGGCCGTTAATCAGACCGTCTGCAAGCAAAACTCAACTGAGTTTGAGTAAAGTTCCGTATAGATTAGTCGAACACAAACATTGATGGTCACTCGAAACCTCAAACAAAATAGATTCCCGAGACTCAATCAGGTGACTACCACTACGCCAACTCCTGGTTTTATTCAATTTTTGTATCTTGTATTTGGAAAAAAAAATTCAAATTAACCACGTTCAATCCATGCATAATTGGCTCAGTTTAGCATCAGATTCAGGACCAAATAATTCACAATATTCACAACCCATTATCCATTTATGCATTTTTTTACCATGCAAACAGATAATGTTCTAAAAATCGCTACGTGGCCCTCTTCCGCCGGACTAGCCCCTAGGCCGGGACTAGCGCCAATTAGTCGGCCGCCTAGTCCCAGCCTAGTCGGGATTAGGTGCTAGGCGCCCCTCTTTTGCCCTATTAGCGTCTAGGCGGGGACTAGTCAGCGCTAGCCGCCTAATCCAGGCACTGGACCTCAACTAACACCTGGGCGGCCGATTTTTAGAACACTGCAAACAACAGAGAGAGAAGTGAATAACATACCATGAAAAGATAAGCGAGGACGATCCACAAGACATTTCCCTGAGTAAAAATGAACTGAAGAACAAACCCAATGATGGAGAGCTGAATAAAAGCCCTAAAAATTGAATAGACCATTTCTTTCTCCAAGCTCAGCTTCTGCGTGTACGACAATATCACAGCCATGAGCACCACCACCAAGGCTAAAACTGGCTTTATCATCCCCTTCAAGAATTCCAAAGCCCATTCCAAATCCATGATTTCGAGAAGGAATAAAACAAAAACCCAATTAACCCACTTCAAATCCGAATCCCCAAACACGACTTTATGTGTCCAATGATTAGTTTAGCGAGCGATGAATTCAAGAAATGCTGTTGGAGATGAAGAGATTGTGTACAGATTTATATATATACAGAGAGAGAGAGAGAGGCAGAAACGACCTTCCCCTGGTGGAGGAGATGAGAGCGATGCATCTCGTGGAGTTTCTTCTTGTGGAAAAGAATAATGCGAGTCTGAATTAATAATTTTATTTTATTTATTTTTCTAATTTTCTGAGATTCATTTGAGAAAAAGAAGAAGTGGTCCACTGAAGGGGTAATGGGACGTACGTACGACCACATACGAAAAAGGCGAAAGAGGTGAGGGCCATTTGAATATGTGAATTAGGTCACCTAAATCCAAATGTACTTGCTCTTGAAGTATTGAGTACGGCTCGGCGTCGTGTCGTGTTATATTATATTCGTGTCAAATCGGATTCTTATCAAAATGACCTATTTAATTAATTATGTTAAAAAAATGAATCCTAACCCTACTTATTGTTAATCGTGTCAATCCGAACATGACACGCTTTGACACGATTAACTTGGAAACGGCTTGTTTGGCCAAATTTGACCCCGAACACGATACGAATTGACACGATTAATTCTTGTCATTCTTAAGTTATGCGGGTTAATTCGGGTAATTTCTCGAGTTATGCGAGTTAATTCGTGTCATTTTCAGGTTACCGTGTCCACACGAATAGACGAACAAGTTAATTCGTATCATTTTCTTCTTTAAAATGCCAAAAAAAAAAAAATGAACCAAGAACCAGTTTCAAATCCAACCGGATAATAATCTTTACCCTTTGAGTTTTATATGAATATATACTACATTAAGGTAGCGTACTAAAAATAAATATTTTACGATCCGGCTCGGTTAATATACAGTTTCAAAATTGAAACCGTGTCCAAACTACGAATCACAATTTCTTATGTTTGAATCCGTGGTACTATCAATTCATTATTTCAATCCAAAATGTATGAATCAGTTCAAGATTCGCCGGATTTTTTAATAGTGATGTGGTGTTACGTGGGGAAGTTTGCGAGTGGGGCAGTTGGAATTTTTTTTTTTTTTGGTGGGAGGTGGAATGATGGGCCCAGGTGGGCACTCAAACGAGGACATGTGCGTACTACCTTGTCCGGCTGTACTGTTTTGGAGGTATATATGAAACTGATTCAAGAGGCAGTAATCCAGTCGTGTTTGCAATCATATTTAAACAAAAACAAAAATGCTAACGTGTGCCAAATATACATATATTAAGGTTGAAAAAGTATATTGAAATGTGTGAAAAGTATATTGAAATATGTAAAAATGTATAAAAAGTGTAAAAGGTGTATTGGAATGTGTGTTTTTTTTGTTTGTTTGTGTGTTTATCGTGTGCATATTGGATACATGTTAGCAAGACCCTAAAAAACAAAAACAAAGTCCAACAATAGCTTATAGGTGCACCGTTGGTATACATTAAATGCACACCGCGTTGTTTGAGATATATTTTAGGATTAAGATAAATAATTATTAGAATCGCTTAATTTGTTTAAAATATATTTTTAAAGATTTCTGTAAAAGTCAACTCAATTGAATATCGGTAAGGACTTGATTGCTTCTTTACTCGATATCCTAATAGAAAAATTGAGCAAATAACTGATCAAGCTCTTACCGATATCCAACTGAGGTGATTTTTCACATGAATCCTTTGAAAAATATTTAAAACAAAATGATTTGTTTTTTCAATTCATTTGTTTAGATTTTTTTTTTTATAAATGTCCTTTAGAAAAAAATCTTTTACTGTAGAGTTTAAGATAACATATAATATGGTTTTTAAGATATTAGAGTACATTTATAAAAAAAGTAAATTGCGAAAATCGTTTCTCATATTTTCCCTTGTAATTTACGTTTCTACTTTTAGTTTTAAAATCTAAAACAATGTTCTTTATAAAATTTCAAAGATTTTTGCACAAATATGTGGATGTCCCTTTATTTTACAGACCAGTAACAAAAAAAATGAAGGTAATCAAACATACATACCCATTTTTCTTAACGAGTAATGAATGTCAAGAGTCGGAACATTTATTGCATTTAAGATAAATATGATTCCACCAAGAATTTATTGATTTCTCAAAGTATATGAGAAATCAATAAATGTCTACTGTTCAGATTGTCAAACTAAGACCTTGTTTCAATTCCTGATTTAAATCAAAACTGACTTATTGTGTTCTACGAGACGTGCCATTTTTTCACAATACATCAACTTAAAAACTAACTTTAGTTGAAACAACCCCTAAACCGTAATAAGACCGGCCCCTATTACGTTACATAAAAAAATCACCGAGTAGGTTCTTTGGTAAAGTGCTGAATGGCAACTCCAAATGCAGGATTTATTGCACTTGGAATATTCTAATTAAACACTGACAAAAAAAAGATTTAAGAAACCCAAGGCCCCATTCCACTAACTCAAAAAGTCAAAAGCCAGCTTGTTGTGTTTTTCGAGATATGTCATCTCCTCACAATACATCACATAAAAAATCACAAAAAACCAACGCATTTTTTGAACTCACATAAAAAAACCAAAACAACCAAATTATTGGAACACACCCTTAGTGCTGGACCGGTTCAAGAAATCTTTATTTCCTAGTTACCGATTTTTCTAAGAAAACAAACAGAACCCACCTCCTAACCTTCACATCTAATCCACATGTCTGTAAAAGTAGTACTCCTTTTTTTTTCACGGTCTAAGGTTGTCCGAGTTGATTTACATTCACTTTGACTCAGTGCCGGCTTTAAGTTTTTTGAGGCAGAATGTGAGTTTTATTTTTGAGACCCATTGTATAATACAAAAAAAGACTATAAAAATTAAAAACAATAATAACACAAAGCTCAGTAATCATTTTTTACGTTAATCTAAAATATACTATTTAAATATCACCTTTCTCACATTTTTTACAGCAAAAGTAATAATTAAGCTCTTATAATCAAGTTTAGATGTATACTTATATATAAGGGTATAAAATATTTGGGGCCTATACAATTAATTAAAATTTGGGGGCCAGATGCGACCGCATCATTAACGTATGTCCAAAGCCGGCTCTGCTTTGACTATTTCTCTCTCCGATCATATAAATAAATACCAATACACCATGAAAACCGGGCCATAATTAAAGTACTTCAAAATTTATAATGCCACGGAAAAAAAATGGTACAGTTTTTTTAGTAATTTTTTTAATCAGAAAGGTGGGTAAAAAAAAAAAAATCTTTGATTGGAAGTGGCGGTGACACCTACCCCACTTCTCCTCAATGCGGCTCCGCCACTAATGCTTACAAATCACTGAATAATTAGGTAAAGAGAATGACATCTCCATATCAACTAGGGAGGAACCATGCAGGAGTGGCTGTACTTGGGACCATTCCTTAGCCGGAAAGATAGTAGCCATGAAATTAAGAGGGATCAAGTGGAACATAATTGACTGGGTGGTAGACTCATGGAAACACTTCTTTAAAATAATAAACTGGTCAAGAAGACAAGAAGGACGCAGCTCGAAAAAACAGAAGACGAGGAGGATCTGATCAACATTGAATTTTATATTTATGATCATTTTCTCTGATGGAAACAAACAGAGCCCAATGTGTCCAAACCTTCAGCTGACCCGGGAGTAATTAATATATATATTCTAATGCCAAATTTTATATTTATGATCATTTTCTTGAAATTTAAATAAATTTTGAAGAAAAATTAAGACAATTTGATGAAGCGCTTAACGGTCATTCGATTGAGTTGGTTTTCATGAGGCTACTCGAAAAATTATCTTAAAACAACTAATGACTCGGATCATTTTGTGTGGGGTTGCAAATTGGGGCTCACACAGTAGCGGAGGCAGAATTTGTGTCTAGCAGGGGCTCGAATCACATGTATTTTCATATTTATACTGAAATATATATTTGATAAGTATATACAACTACTTGCAAGGTGCGAAGACGACGATATTATGTGTGTCTCTGTAGCCACCGTTTTATTTTATCCATACAGCCTAAGAAATGATTGATAACTTGAAATTTTAGGAATTTTTACTTCACAATAGAAATTTTTTCCACTCAAAAAGACTTCAGAGGCCAAATCCCATAGAGTTTTTCTTAACTAACCAGAAAAATAATATAATACCCGAGAATACTTGGAGTTATACAGGGACCCGAGTCCCCCTTGCATCCCTTGAAACCGCCCCTGGTTTCACACCCCAATCTGTGGGCGGTTGGTGGGTACCATAGTTTTAACTTTTAACTGGTGTTTTTTCTACAACGTGTCATGAAATTCATAAGTACTTCCAAATTTAGAATCATTTGTACGGCTGGGTCCTTGAATGATTTTTTGTGCTAATAATAATGTTGGCTGAACTTAAGACCGGGCTAGGTGTGATAAGGCCAAATGTTTCTCTTTTGGATAACCAATAGGGAGTTTTTAGGTAATCCAATTTCTTTTTTTGGGACCCTACGTTTTACGCGGGATGAACGCGGGATCTGTCTTTATCTTAACAGATTATGCGTGCCACGTCAACCACCTTGACATGACTGTGTTCAAGCAATAATAATTAATTAATGATTTTTTTAGGAGTACAAAAAGCTTTAACGGTTTCGTACGGATGAATGTTAACCAACTCCTCAACAATCTACGCGTTGTACTCCGTATGGCCGGGTACATCCCTTTTTTGTTGCAACCGAAAGTCGTATGGGTACATCCTTTTTCCCGAATTTTTTTTGGTACCGAATGGGTACCACGTGTTCATGCCGAGCACGATTGGACGGCCCAGATTGATTCTCTCTCTCTCCTCTCACCTGATCACTCTCTTTCCTCTTTTTCTCTCTCTTCTTCCGAAGCGTTGGATCGCACTTTGGATGGCTGAGATTGCTGAGCGGATACCACGTGGACAATACCCACCCAGCACTAAAAACTTCCTCCTTTTCCCCCTTCAAAAATGAGAAAATTTTGGGTACGGGGACGGTACCACGTGGTACCCTCTCAGTAAAAATACATTTCAATCCGGACCGTCCGATGCATATTTGGACTGCCCGGATGCGCCGAAGGGGCACCATATCACCCATACTTTATTTGCACCCAAATTTTTTTCAAAACAAGAAAATACTACTCCTCAGTCCTCCCTGTCTTTTAGAGGTGTTTTGGCAAATATAATTTAAATGTATTACTATTTTTTTGTCTTTATTCAAAATAATTTATATTTTTTATTCTTGCATCAAATTTTTTTGTGTGTGAATTGTTGATTTGTCTTGAGGAGAAGAATCTAAAGAGTACAAAATTATTAACAAAACTAAAAATTTTATGAATAAAGACAAAAATAATCTAATAATCCACAAAATCTAGATTACTATTTTCTTTAGTGGAATTTTAAAAATTTTGATAATAATTTTTTATTTGTTAGATTTTTTTGTTGAAACGAACCAATAATCCACAAAAAACAATGCTAAACAAATAAATGTAATTTTTTTTTTGAATAAAGTTGGATCATTTTTGCCAAAACACCCCTTAGACTAAAAATATCAATTCTAATATTTTTACCAGAAACATCAAATATTTGGACATTATTTTGTGGACAAAAAATTTATCGTGAACTGTGGCGTCATCTCTTCGGTTCACCTTGTGCTTACAATCACGATTCAAATAATTTATCTAGTAAATTTGCAAAAAAAAAAAAAAGAAATACGTCTGCAAAAAATGAGTGTGACCGAATATATCTGTAGGCATGTAAACAAAGTTACATTATGCTGTGTACCGTAAATAATTTCAGTTTGAAATCTATCTACCGGCCATTACTGAAATACAACTATTTCACATTTCTAAAATATTCGATGAACCTAACTTTCCAAAGACGTGTTCTTCTTTGAAACACATCTCTCGCCGTCCAAAAATATGAAAGTGCCTAAACCACTAAAACCCTATATAGGAAAGTGCACCCTAAACCTAAACCAAAAAAAAAAAAATTGACATTAATGATAATTAAATAGAGTAATTGACCTTAATGATAATAAATATTTATTTTGTGGACCGGCCAGTAATAATCCCCATTGAACCCAGCCAAAGCCCAAACCCAATTGTTCTCGTTTCCATTTCTTGGAGCTGACCCAAACCCAACAGCTCACTGTTGTCTTCGTCTCTCTCACTGTCTCCTCTCGAGTTTCACTCGAACCTGAAAATGTCGACGATGAGCCTACTCAGAACCGCAGCGAAATCTCACCGTCTGATCCGAACCAGTAATCTAAATCAAGGGCTCTCGTTGCTCCTTCGTGAATCGCCGATGCGTTTCTCGACCGAAGCTGCAGATCAGCCGGCTGGTCAAGACACCTCTCCCATTGATTCTTTTCTTCGGCCCCCAACCAAAGGTTTTTCACCATTACCAATCACTTCAACCTCTTATCTCTGCAATTTATTCGACATTCGTATAACGACTTGAATTTTTTGGAGTTAGGGTTTAGGGTTTTGTGTTCTTATGGTTTTTGGTGTAGTTAACAACTTTACCAGTCACTTCAATATCTGATCTGGGCGTTTTGTTTGAATTTCGTGAAATGACCTGAACTTGTTGGAGTTGGGGTTTAGGGTTTTGTGTGCTTGTTATTATTACTTTACCAATCACGTCAATATTTAATCTGGGCGTTTTTATTTGAAGTTCGTATAATTTGCAGCTGAATTTATTGGAGTTAAGGTTTGGGTTTTGTGTGCTTATGGTTTATGGTGTGTTTAACAACTTTACCAATCACGTCAATATCTAGCCTGGGCGTTTTATTTGATTCTCCTATAATGACCTGAATCAGTTGGGGTTGTGGGCTTAATGTATTTTGGGTGTAGTGAACGTTTTCACCAATCACGTCAATATCGAATCTGGGCGTTTTATTTGAATTTCGTTCAATGACCTGAAATTTTGGAGTTAGGGTTTGGGGTTTGGGGTTTGTGTGCTTATTTATTTTTTATTTTTGGTGTAGTTAACAACTTTAATGATCACGTCAATATCTAGTATAGGCGTTTTATTTCAGTTTCGTATAATGACCGGAATTTGTTGGAGTTAGGGTTTGGGTGAGTGCTTATAGTTTTTTAATTGGAATGTATCTGTTAAATTAATCATTTCTTCAGCTTAATATAGAAAAAAGAAAAGCTAATGTGACTACACCGTTGGTTTCTTTTGTCCTTTTGGATTACTTTTTGGCTGTGGTTAATGTGTACAAGTATTGGACACAGGGTGTTATGGGGTTTTTAGCTTTCAGTTTGATGGTACGAAAATGAAGGAGAATAGCTTTGATTGTGGGGTTATTCTCTACCCACATCCTGAGATAGAAAAATACCATTTGAGGCTAAGATGGTTATTTCTTTAGTTTAACCGAGTTTTTATTTGGACCACAAATGAAACTGCTGATGATATTTATTTTGTTTTTGTTCTGAATTAAGGACTTCCTTGCTTTGTCTCACTTGGTAGCATTTGTCGAGGGGGAACGTGCCATCAATGTTTATTTAAGGGAATAATCAATTTATAGGATGAAATTGGTTTAGTCAAAATTTGGGATTTTGTAGGTTGGAAACTTGTGGTTAATGGTTATTCACATCTACAAAAGAGAAGTTAGGATCCAATTTGCACATACAGTTCTAAGAAGGTGGCTTGGCTGTGCCACTCACATGTCTAATGTTGTCATATGTCAGACCCTCGTCTCAACGCCCTTCTGTAACTTTATATTTTAGAACCATGTGATAGTTGTAAGACTCATAGCACATGTGCATCACTCGGACATTGTCCGATTTCTAGTTTGAGCAGTAGCTTTGCTCCAATGATGGAATGAATGGTAATGGGGGTATTTACAATTTATCCATCATACTTTACAGTTCAGGTTAAATTTTGAACCCTTCCATTAGATGTGAAAAGAAATAAACTTTCTAACCTTAAATTCGCACTTCTTTCTAGTACACAGACTTCAGCAATGATAGCCAAAAAAATGTGGACTTCAGAAATGGTTTCCTACTATCAAGGGATGGTTAAATCTTATTGTATGTGTAGCATTGAAAATGAAGATACTCGTGTTCAAGGACATTTATAGTTTTGACGTGTCCCTGCGGTGTCGTCTCTTATTGCCTCTATTCAAACAATTGTCGCGGTGGCATGGTCATGTTATCATGTGTCGTGTCTCTCCCATTATTTGCCCCAATAGTAACTTGTTCACATTCTAAGTTTGTTTGTGCTCTTTCTGGGATTTGGCAGGTTTTGTTTACGGCAAGTTGATGTATACTACAAGGCATACAACAAAGAGTGACATCCTCAATTTGCTTGAAGGGTGTGAATTGAGTTTGGATGATCTCAAAGTGGACTATACGAGAGCCTACATGCCAACCGGAATGTAAATCAACTTAATTATTGGGAAAATAATTATTTTATTCATTACTTGCTTGCCTATTTCAATTATTGTTTTAACTTTTTTGTCTAAACATCATGTTATTAAATTAGTATTGTTTGAAATGGAAAATTTTCTAACATTGTACTGGGTATGCCTCAGGATGATTCAATTCCCTTCTCGGTATGCCTTTGATGCTGCTATTAGGGCTATTAATAGGAAGGGTCGCTGGTATAGGTTGGAGAGGGTAATGCCATGATAACTTCATTCAACTTGTGTGGTTTTTCATATTTTAGTTACGGAGAAGTTTGACGCATTAATAACCATGGTTTCTCTGATGTCAGGCTGATCGGTCCCTGTGGGATCTTGTTACACCATACGACGGAAAAACTGTAAGTAGAACTTCTGAGTTATATACTTTGTTTGCTGTAGTTAATTCTGATATTTGAGTTGCTAGTTACTCTTAAGTTTGATTACTATTTTTCTCCTTGAATTACTGGAGCTATATGAATTGCTTACCCGTTTCATTAGTAGTTACTGTTAAGTCTCTTGGAAACAAGCTCCAGGATACACTATTCTGTTCATTTCTCTCTCAGAACTTAAGCAAACCATATTTTGAAGTGGCATCTGAATTTTGCTTCAAATGGTATTTAGTGGCACAAAACTTAAAATGTGGAGTTTTCTATATTTTTGATTGTGTAACTTATTCTAGTATATTCATTAAGTAAAGATTATTCCACAGTGGGTATCATATCAATTTCACTGCGTCAGATAGAGAAAGGCATCTATCTCGTTTATGCAAATTGCAGAATAAAATATGGGATCCTAACACAAGCCAAAGTTTCTTCCTATATCCTGGACTACGTTAGTTTTCAAACTCCTACCCTGTTTTTGTGCTTTGGTGTGGCTGAGAAAGTTCAGTGGAAGCTAGTGCCTCTGAGTTATTAGGCAAGTTTGATTTTTAAGAATAGGAGTGAACGTGATTTAGGCATTGCAGGAGAACCAAAGTTTGAAGTGCTATTTAGCACAAGAGAACCAAAGTTGGCTAGATCTGCTGGTAGCCACCTACTATCCTTCCTTGCATGGTGGTTGTGTTTTATGCCAGATAGTATGTTGCCACCCCCCTGCCCGAACCCTTTCGTCATTCGTTTATTGGTATACGTTATTTTCACCTTCAGGAATTTAGGAGACAGTTAGACACTGTTTTTGTATAACACACTAATATGGTGATTGTTGCTACGTATGAGGCTCCTTTTGCAGAGATGTGCTCTGCCATATGGTTGGCATGAATTTATCCATAACAAGAATACTGCTTTGGTGCTTAGATTTAAGTGAGATAAAGTGTTTAGATCTCGTTGCATTAGCTGCCAGTTATTTTTTGGCCGATTTAACTTTCCGTCTTCTAGCATGGCAACTTTAATAATTTGCATGGAAATTTGGTAAACAGCATTCCTTGATTGAGATTTTTTTGATGGTCCATTCGTAGGTGTTGCTGCAAGGAATTCCCAGAAATGCGCTTTCAGATGACATAGACCGCTTCCTTTCTGGATGTGTGTATGATGCATCCACAATGCAAATATTCACCAAGTTAGTGCTGAATTCTTGTGCTTAAGTAAATTTTTTGCCTCCATTCAAAAAAGAGAAAAAAACGAAAAAAGAAAAGTAAACTCCTTTATTTGTTCCTCATGGCATTGTTAGTCAACATCTATTCTCATACTCTATGAAGCTTCACTATGAGTACGGCATATGAGTATGGTACATTACAGGTACAACTATACAGTTAAACTTGTAGAAAACACTTTATGGGTACGGCTGGGGAATCGTACTCTATACATACAATGTGTGTATACACACACACACACACACACACACACAATAAATATCCAATAAGGGATCCCTTATATACTACGGTGCGGAATTTAGTGGTTCCGCTCACGCAACATTTGACACAAAAAATATAAACCACCCATTTTGGAGTGCCACACAAATGATTAAAGCCGTTCAATTTGTTTAAAACACCTTTTTTTAAGAGTTCCTGTAAAAAATAAACTCATTCGGATATCGGTAAGGGCTTAATCGGTATTTGTCCATAAATTTGATAGGATAAAAACTAAATGAATCGATCAAGCACGTCCCGATACCCGAGTGGGTTGATTTTTTATGGGAACTCTTAGAAACATGTTTGAATCAAATTGGACGGCTCCAATTATTAGCATGGGACTCCGATTATTTTTGTGTCAAAAGTTGCGTGAGCAGAATTGCCCACATATATATTGCAGCAAATTCTGAAGTACCTCGTCTTGATATAGGTTACGTCAAACTCTTGTGTTCATCTACCCTGATAGTCGTTGTTTGATCCATTCTCCAAGAAGTTTAAGCAAATGTGCATTAACTTTATACTGAAACTCATGTTCTGTGTTTGAATTTAGTGATTCGGAAATCCCCCTTCCTATGCTTTATTTTTATCTTTGTCTGTCTTTGTTCTGCGGTTTCTTTCTATTTTTTTTCAATCCTAATTTTCATAGCTCAACCCCAAAGAAAAACAGAGTCTTCTTCATTTGTGGGCATCCCACCTCTACTAATTAAACTTCAAGTTTCCATACTGTATTATTTTCTTCTTTTTCTTAGGTTTTCCGTGTGTACTTCAAATTAGTTCTTTTCCAAATAAGAAAATATAATAACTTAATAAGAACATATGAGAGAAAGAACTTGTAATCAATGGGGGAAAAACATTAGTTCATAGTAGAGCTGTACCCATCGAACCACGGTGACGGCTTACCATATACTCGATATGTTGTTGTGGGTAAGTAATTTGTCGTAGCAGAGCCATACCCGTAACTGGTACTTGTACAACTACTTTTTCAGAGTACGCGCGTGCTTCATAGCCAGCATTAGTGGACAGTTGAACATGATATAAGAAAGTACAATATATTCTATGTGCGAACCCAAATGGTGACTCGTAAGATTCACTTCCTTTGATATTACATGTGGTTTCATGTAGTTATATACATATATGCACACTTGTTAACATGAAAGGAATGCAACATAACATGTATACCTATATACGTGATGAAATGCAATATAACTAATCCGTTTACTTATTGTTTCTTGATGGAGCGGTCAAAATACTGTTGTTTAACCATAGCAGGAACAGGTGATTAAAAAAAAAAACCCACGGTAGAAACAAAATTGAACCATAGTGAATCGTATTGGATTGCACGAAATCGTTAGGAATCAAACTGAATCGCAAATTTTAATGTACTATCCACTTGATCTCCGATTACATGTAATTGTGATTCACGATATACCCTTTACTCTTACAGGCCATTGCCATACCCTGTTAGAGTGGCAGTTGTACACTTCCCCTCGAAGACGCAAGCGATGCATGCCTTCATTACGAAGAACAGAGGCTTCTGTCTCAATAGTCAAATCTTGGTGAGAGTTCTCCAGTGACAACTTATTCCCATTTAGACTCTTGCACTTCTTATTTGTAGCCATATTTGAACAATAATTTCTGAGCTACTGGAGCTCAATTTCAAATTAGGCGCTTTGTTCTCAATGTTTGCTTGGAATTTCCCCATTAATGAGAGGCTTTCAGTTTCTAATGTTCGATCGCATGCTGATCATTTGCGAACAAGAACAGAAATCCCATTTCCCGGACAAGAGTAAATAACTTGTGATTTGCAGGCAATTTTTGTAACTTGTTAAAAATGATGTCTTTACATCATTGCACTTGTTATACGCAGAGACGAGACCCAAACATGCCTTTTGAATCTTTGATTTACAAATCCAAACGCATTCGAAGAAAATGATCTTGATATTTCGATGCCCATGGTAATCGTTTCTGATCTATAGTGGTGACCTTCAGGGAAGGTCTTTTATGAGTAGCCTCGTTGATATTATGTGGTTCCTCAATTGCCTGCGGTTTACAATTCACGATCCCCTCGGAAATGCGGAGCGACTCCAAGCATCCCAAGTAGAGTTTTTGTTCTATTGTAGAATGGTAGATATTCAAACTTATAAACCTTTTAAATGGATACTCAAAATGTGATGTGACAATATTTGAGTATCCATATTTGAGTATTTCATATTTGAGTATTCATTTAATGGGTTTATAAGTTTGAGTATCTGCCCTTCTACAATGGTTCATTTGTGTCCATAATAAAAAAAGTACTACTCACTCTTTTTTTATTCATAAAATGGGCACAACTTTAAATTTGTACGTATACTTTTTATAATATTAGTACCATTTAAAAGATATTCACAATATCTTTAAAATGAGATCAATCTTGAACATATTTTGTTAAAGATTAAATATCGATAATTTCAATTTTTTGAGAAAAATTGCAAAAAACTGAGTTTTGAATTAAGTATTTGAAAAATAGAGAGAGAATGTTGTTATTTTTGATAGGGTGTGCTCTCCAAAATTTGGTTATTGAGTTTTGGTTATTGAGAAATGTTGTTAACTTTAAGTATTCAAATGCCAAAAGTTGAGTATTTGTAATAAATGTTGTTAACTTTGAGTATTTATCCAAATGCCATTGTGAGCCTCTTTTGTGTATCAAAATACTAATCTTTAAGTATTTTTATTTTTGAGTATACCACTAATGATGCTCTTAGAAACATCAAGCTCATTATTTTGAAGTCAAAGTACGTATGTTTTTCAATAATTTAGATCGTGTATTTTCATATATTTCCATTTTTTTTTCCGGCTAGGCTATTAAATTTGGTTCTGGACCACTAATTTAGGACTTATTTAAACTCTATTTACACGCTCTGTTTATTCAAACTTCATGATTTTGAAAGCGTCTCCCCTTTGCCCTTAGGCTGAGTTTACCAAAAGATTTTATGGGAAATCCCTGCACTCTTGAGTCTTAATTGAACTTCCCACAGAAGCAGCACTACAATCTGTGGATATGTTGAACCAAACTTGTGTTTGTACTCTCTCCAATAAAAAGATCCCGACTCAATGGAAGTGTAGAAAAATCAATCCCTACAAATGATTGAAGCATGCAATATATATAGACTAACTAGTAACTCTACGAATAGTCATTAGGGAGAAGAGACACATCCGTTTACGAAAAGACGCCTTCGTCCACAACGAACATGTGTCAATAAAATGATGCAACTCCAAATCAAATCAATTTTCATTCACATTTTAAATAAAATATTGTATTCAAAATATTTTCCATCATTTTTAATGTGTAGTCGGTTTTTCTGTTTTTCCATTTCCCCCTTCTCCAATTAATGTTTGAAACGGTCGAAAACAAAAATAAAAATAAAAGCATCATAATACTTTCTTAATACAAGCGGCAGTTTTTTAAGTTCAAGAGTGGGATTATCCTAAATCCTACTACTCTTTCTCCTTCCTCTGTCACCCTCTTCCCCCCTCTCGCTAGGGATGGAGTAAGATACTTGGAATTTTAACATGGTGGTGGCAAATATTTATAGTAAAAATATAATAGAAAGGTGGATAACATATTAATTTTTTGTCAAACCAAAAAATTCAAAATAGCAAACTTAAACAAATATAACGAACAATGTCTCTTACATACGTATCGAGTACAAAAAAAATAAAAATAAATTATGCAACTTAACTCAATCGAGCGATTAATTGTGACACGTTGAATTGTTCTCGACACCAGTTTATATCATTAGAAGTATTTATCGACGAAAGATTAGATATACTACAGTATATCACAATCTTTAGCAATGTACACTATGTGTGATAAACTTGTCAAATCATGCATCTTATTACACAATTAGTTTTCACAAGTTTCATAACTGAAATTTTTTGCTCTCTCTCAGGTGTTGACAACTTGACATGGGCAAAATCAATACAAAAATAAATAAATCTGCCGGCAATATGATAAATTGTGAATTCTTTGTTTTGTTTAACACCCGACTTAAATCTGAATAGTAGTCATATTTTGATACTGGGATACTAATTAAGTCAGTAACTGACTTAAGTTGGCTTTTTGAGTTGATGCATTACGAGAGAATTACCTGTCTCATACGGCGCAATAAATTAGTTTTTAAAATCAATTTGGGAATAAAACAATGGGAAAAATTCAAAAAAACCCCCAAACTTTGACCTCAATGTCTCAAACACTCCCAAACTTTAATAAACTTCAATTGCACTCCCAAACTATCACTTTGTTAGTCAAATAGACCCCCACCGTCCAAATCCGTTAAATGCCAAACGGAAAGTGCTAACTTGGACTTCTTTAGCCGTTAACAAAAGGGCAAAAAAGAAGAAGGAAAAAGTTTTCCCAAATCTGGTTTTGAAGAGAGAGAGAGAGAGAGGCCTCCTCTTCCCTTCCATTTCTCCCCATCACCGACACCTACTCCACAAATAAACAACGCTGCTATACCCATGAATCAGATCAAACTGTACTAAAGAATTTGAACAGTTCCCCTCAAAATCTCGAGGGGAAACTGAGCTCTCACCTTTGTAGGACTAACACTGCAGAAGTGATGGAGGGACATCCGAGCGAATCTTGTACAAACGATGATTTCATATTCCAGTGGTTTGGAACTACTAACCAAATCAACGAAAATTGAATCCGAATCGGATGAAGACCATGTTAAGTAAGGTTGAAAACCCCTTTTTGGTTTCAGCGTTTTCTTCCTTAAAAGAGAAATCAAAACGCAGAGTATGAACACTAGAAATCTCAGTTTCCCCAATGAATTCCTTCAGAAATCTCTCTTCCATTTCTCACCTTTGTAGGACTAATTCCTTCAGAAATCTCCATTTTTCTTTTGAAATCTAAATCGTGAGAAACTAATCGAAATCAACGAACACGGCCATGGATTCAGAAATTTCATTAACCCAGAATTCACAAGCAAGCACTAAAAACCCAGAAAATTTCCTAAGGATGAACCAAAGCCCGAGTTTACAAGCAATCAATTAACAACATACGCAATGAATTTCCAAAAAAGAAAAAATCAAAGCCCAATTCATCTTACTTACCAGCAAATCAATACCTATAAAGATTGGACGTGGGATCGAGAAACACGTGGCGATGGAAGAGGAATGGCGATGGAAGAGGAATGGCGTGCTCTCTCAGGCCAGAGATGTGGGAAAGAGAGGGTGAATTTACAGGGAAAAGAAGTGGAAGAAGAGGATGGAGTGGAGGAGGGTTCCTCTGTGCGTGTGTGTCTGTGAGAGAGAGGGAGAGCACCAAAAGTGGACAAGTCATCCACAATTAACGTTTTTCTCCACCGTGAACCTCCAACTCAGCGATTTCCATTTGGTATTTGATGGATTTGGACGGTGGGGGCCTATTTGAGTAACATAGTGATAGTTTGGGAGTGCAATTGAAGTTTATTGAAGTTTAGGAGTGTTTGAGACATTGAGGTCAGAGTTTGAGTTTTTTTTTTTGAATTTTTCCCTAAAACAGTTGCTTGAACAACTCCTAGAAGCATCAAGCTTATTATTTTGAAGTCAAATTATGTACGTTTTTTTTCTTCCATTTAGAGCGTTTATTTTCATATATTTCCGCTTTTCTTTTTATCGGCTTCATATGTTACCTAAGGTCATTAAATAATTTAGGACTGAAGGAGTAACAAATTTAAAAACGAAAAAAATCTCGTGGTGGCGGGCTTATATAAATTTAGAATAAAAAATATTTCTAGCGTAGTAATACTAGCATTTTTTTCAAAATTATTTAGATGGCGACCGTCACGACTTGTACCCTCTGGCTTGATCCTTGTGACACTTACTTTCTTTCTAAAGAATTATTAGTCAATTGGTTCTTGTACCTTTCACCATTATTCGGCTTGTGCAGTTGTAATTTTCTTCACATACCCAATTTGACTCAACGCCGGCATCAAAAATCTCCTTTGTTTACTTAATCTTTGCAGTTAGTTCTTTATTAATCAACTAATCCTCTGTTCCCAACTGCAATTTCAAAATAGAAAAACAAAGAGGTAAGATATTAATTATTTCATTCGTTTGTATATTTGTAAGGAAATAAACGAATGAAATACTCCTAATGTTTACCAGTCAAACTTTTTTTTTTTCAACGGCGAAAAAAATTTCATTAATCATAAAGATTAAATGACGAAATCAGTACAATAAGAAAAGAAATGCGTTGAGAGAAATTCAAAGAGTATGACTATTCTACTACTGCTACCGGCAAAAACAAAACCTAGCTACCACCTATTCCAAAAGCTGTCCCCATTTCCAATGTTCTCCGAAGGCTTTTAGCTTGGCTTATTTGCCTATTCGCATGAATAAGCAGAAGCTTTTCTCCTTCATCGCTATATTGTAGGCTATCTGGAAAACGAGAAATTCTCTAGTATTTGCTAATGACCCTTTCCGCTGAGATACTGTTATCTCTATAGCAAAGAACAATGCGCATTGGTTCCAAAGAGCATCAACCTGGATTAAAAAGGCTAGAGAACAAATTCTGCCTATAGATAAAAATCCTTCTCTTATTCTGAAAGCCCACCCGAATGTTTGGTCAGTTCAAAGAACATGTGTTCTTCGTGTGGATGATGCATGGAAAGAGGGAAATTCTTGAAGTGGCATAGGTTTCACAGCTAATCATCCTATTGGAAATCTCGTTGCGCAGCATTCTTTATCTACATATATTAATAGTCCTGTGCAAACGGAAATTCAAGCAATTCACCAAAGGGTTAAATGGGGTCTAAAAAACAATTTTAATGCTATATATTTTCTTTTTGACTGTTTCAATGCTGTTATGCATATGCAGATAGGGAGGAGGAGTGAGTGTCACTATATATTATGACACCTTTTCGATCCGAAAGCTGAGAGAGGAAATTGCAAAGCTGACTTTTTGCAGACTTCCAAAAGTGGACTGGAAAGAAGTGCAGTGTGCTCATCTTCTAGCCAAGCATGCGCTAGGATATTTTGTTCCTCACCAGGACACCGGTGATGGAAATCTTTTCTAGCGTTGATGTTGTTCTTATTATGTTGTTTTGATTGTTCTTTTAGTTGTTTGTTTCAGCTTGCAGTGATTCCATTATGTATGTTCAGGTTATGGGTATTAACGAAATTTCTCTCTTTATCGAAAAAAATATTCTCCGGATTTAGTTTAATTTTTTATTTGATTTCAAGAAGGCGGCTCTATAATTTTAGGTCAGTGACATTAACATATAAAAATTTGTTGGTAACAAATTCTACGTACGTGAAAGATGAAATATTTTCATTTAACAATATGAATTGTCTATTTCGAACAAACCAACCATCTTAAAATATCATACCAATCATATCAATCATTAGCATAACATATATTGCATCTATACCAATTATTAGCCTGTACACTTCTCCAAGCCCAATATAAGCAATTAATTAAGCATTTCAACCAAAACACAACTCCAATAATAAAAGAGTAGCATGCCATGCCTCGATCCAATGCAATTTAAAGACTGGTTTGTTGGTTCACTGCAAAACTAGTTTATGTTGACGAGAGGAGTCTAAACAGTAAAAAAAAATTACGACCAATCTGCTTAACGCTGTCGCGTAACCTTCTTACATGCTAATTTGACCATTCAATAAACTCCAACAAAATCTGTGTCTGTTTGTATTGCTAAATAGTTGGTTGGTGATTGTTGTTGGTGCTGTGTTTGAAGATAAAAGTAAGAGGAGTCCTATCTTCTATATGTCTTGTGAAATAAAATGGTATTAAAAAGTGGTGATGCATAGCACCCCGATTTAATATGCATTTTTCCCTCTGAAAAAATGATAACGTGTCTTCAGATTCCAGACAAACTTAGCTGGCACCCCCAACGAAAGTCTGGTTCCGCCACTGGTCAAAAGAAATAGGGTGAGAGTATATTTTTAAAATCGTCAGAAATTAAAAAAAAAAGGGTCAATGAAATCTACCCTAATTAATTATACAAAAGTACTATAATAGGTCACAGTACTTTTCAGTAGCTTAAAAATAATACTGTACAGTACTTCATCAGACATCAACTATTAATGCACATGAGTCTATAGCACTATACATGTATCACATTTTGTCTCTCCTTATCTTTCTCTAGCAGTGACATTATTTTGCAAGAGATCATGTCGATGGCCAAGGCGTTAGATCTCGCAAATAGTGTTGGTGGAAAGATAGCCAAAGAGGATGTAATCACTGCAGTAGACAAGTATGTACTCTCTCTCTCTCTCTCTCTTCTCAGCAATACTACATATCCAAAAAAATACACCCAGAATTTGAAAATCAGTGGCCCAGATTCGTTTGGAGTAAATTTGGGCCATTAATTTTTACATTTTGGGCAAATTTTGGGTGCCCTTTCTGGGCACTTAGATTTTCTGTTTTATTTTTTATGATAGCATGTGAAACATTGTTCTGAGTCTTCTGACAATTTTTCTTTTCTTCATATGAAGAAGTAGTTTATATCTCTAACCCAATTCATCAACGCATATGTCCGTAGGATAATTACACCTAAAATATATCCCTGCACTTAACACTTAGGGTGAGCTATTTGGAATGGGGACGGTGCTGTCAGGGACAACATGCATGCTGACCACATCCGAGTCGTCCGTGTTCGGCGATCAACGGCCCAGATATGTTCGGATCCAAACAGATCTGCACTGTTCATAACCGAACTGATCTGGGCCATTGATCGCCGAGCACGGACGGCTCGGATGGGGTCAGCATGCATGCTGTCCCTTAAGAGACACGCCCCCGGGTCCCGAAAATTCCACAGTGTGAACTCTCTTGTAGTGTTATATATATGTGGGTTTCTGATATGGGGTCGTTTCGGGGTTGATTCCTGGGTTATTACAAGGTTCTAGTTTCCTATATTAGCGAAAATAATGCAAACAAAAAACATAAAGCACATAAAAAAAATTGAATTATTATTTTTGCTTGGAAAAAAAATCAATTGTTCTTAGTAATGACTTTTATGTTTTGAGCCAAACGAGATTATATTAGTGCATAAATTCACTACTATTCTTTTGGTGAGTAGTGGAGGATAGGCTGACACGGTATGAAATACCTGGATTGGTGAGTGTTAATTATATAGGGCTAAGTGTTCAAATAAAACCTTAAACCAAATTTATTACTTGTAAAATTCTTTAAAAACAATTAAAAACTAGAGGGGACTGGATAAAAAATACTCTCTCCATCCCACTTTCACATTTTAATAGTCCCCAGACGTGTAATTTTTAAATAAAAAATTATACTTCTTTTTGTAGGGGACAATCAAAATTGGACGGAAAAAGTAACCTGGAGGGGAACTTCGTATTCCAAAGTTCAAAAAAAAAAAGGGAGGGGAAGGTTTGGTTTGGATAAAAGTAAAAGGAGGTTAATTTGGTCAATTCGCTCAGCAACTCAAATCAGTCCAGAACGAAACTGACACTAGGTAGGCAGCCAGCAGTGCCGTACTCTTATGAGAGCGTGTGAACTCCACTGTTGACAACCCTTTTGGTTGTTTATAGAATTAGAAATGCTGAAGTGTCCTGAAACAATGCTCAGAATTTATCCAGAAAACTCAAATGAATGACTCAGATTCACTTGACTCAAATTAGTGTGCACATTCACTCAAGTGAATCTGAACCACTCAAATATACTTTTTGTCATTCGTTATGCCTAATCTATTACATGGGAAGGGGGAATGAGACTCTATTCCGGGATGCAGTGTGGGACATCCAAGAGCTCTGAGCTAACCACCACTTGCGCCACTCAAATATACTTAAGTATGTGAGACTTAATTATTTCAGTTTTAAGTGCTGAATTGAATTATCTCAACCTCTATCTAATATATATCCGCTCACAAACATAACACACCTTCTCTTTCCCTTTGTATCTCTTTGACTCTGTGTATGAAGGAAGAGGGGTTCCTGGTGAGCGGCCCCTGGAGAGCGCACCTAGTGAGCGCATCCGGACCATCCATTTTGGCAATCGACGGCCAGATTTTTCCTTGGAAGAGTCCAAAACTTTCCAGGGACGCTCACCTGCACCCCGGGTCCCTGTATGAAATCCCACAAAAATAAGACTCAAAACATACAAACATTCAATTCATACGAACAGCCATATAAACAAACCAATTTTACTTACCTGGCCCGGGTCAATGGGCAATCAAGAAGGCGCATGGCCTAGGTTGGTGACCTCCATTGCACTTTGGAGGGGTTCCTGCCTAAGGTCAGCCCTTTCATTTACTTACCAAAAAAAACAAAAAAAACCAATTTCAATTAATCCCCAAAATTAATCACCGGGAAAATAGTTCACATGGAACCTCACCCACTCTCTTTATTGCACTTGTTCCTTTGAATCCCAAAGAATAAAGATAGTTTGAATTCGTATGAGGGAAAATTTGAAGCATTTTTTTCTCTTTCGATATCTGTTTAAATCGTGTACGCGACTAAAGTTGTATGTTGAATGGTTTAGGTATGAGAAGTATCACGGCTATTACGGAGGTGACGAGAAAGAGAGAAAAGCGAACTATTCTGACATGGTATGCAAATTGGAAATGGTTTAGTTTGCAATCTCTAAAAGAGAGCCGGTAATCTTATCCAAATTGCTTATTTCCTTTGCTCATAGAGTCGATAATACTTGTGAAAAATCACAGTGATCAAACATCACTATCTATATGAATAAAATGCGTTTTTATTGAGGTTTTTTTTATTTTTTAATTTATTTTTACGTATGTGAGTTAGGAAAGTTTTGTTTATATAGCTACCGGTTTGCTGAGATGAACGAAATGAACCGTTTGGATCAAACTAATAGGTCCAGGAATGATCCGAGCAACAGCCTCTTGTGCCAGGAGCATGCAGCTCTAGCTCCCGTGCGATCTATATATATATATATATATATATGGATAATATTTGATTGTGTCACACGATGGTTTTGGACAGGTGAATAAATATTTCGATCTCGTTACAAGCTTCTACGAATATGGTTGGGGAGAGTCGTTCCATTTTGCATCCAGGTTTTTTTAAATTTCAGTGTTTCTCTTTGAATTTCCTAAATTCTCTCTAATTTCAAATCTAATTAAGAAATTTAATTACACCACTTTATATATATGATGAATTTTTGTAGCTTTTGATAATTACTTAAAGCAAGAGATTATTGATAATTACTTAATTTTTGCGGTGCAGATGGAAAGGGGAGTCTCTTAAAGAAGGCATTAAGCGGCATGAGCATTTCATTGCTTTACAGTTAGGCCTAAAACCTGGACAAAAGGTCTTTTTTCACATTCAACTGACTTTGTTCCCAGTTTGACGTAATTCATATTCGTATTCTTTTACCGTTTGACAAAAAAAAAACAAATTTTCCACAATGATATTTTATTATGAAAAGCGGTTCTATTTTAGATTAAAATTTATATTTTTTTGCACTTAATTCATGAATTGAAAATCTTGATTACTTCTTTAATATTGTGCAAGAAAATTTTAAAAATAGTAATACACATAAGTACTTCTTTTTTTTTAATTATAAATAGCTCGATTTCGTAATTCATTTTGTATTATTCATGTGTGAGATTGATGATTTTGGCTTTTATATTTTACATGTAGGTCTTGGATGTTGGGTGTGGAATTGGAGGACCATTAAGGGAAATTGCCCGATTTAGGTAGATGACTAATTATTATCCCATTACTAAAAGTCTAAAATTAACTCAAACTTCATAATTTTGGAAACATGGTTGTGTACTTGTATATATTTGATTCATTAGACCATTTTTCTTTTTTTGTTTTCAAGAGTTTGCTTGTAATTAGTTTGATATCTGGCAGCATGACATCCATTACAGGCGTGAACAATAACGAGTATCAGATAACAAGAGGACAGGTAACCATGTTTTACATCTGTTTTTGACCAGTCAGGGTGTATGTAACCCAACGGGTTGGCAAAGTGGTCTTGCCTTGAGACATTTGAGGTTTTTTTTTTTTTTTTTTGATGACGGAGGAACAGCCCTATAGCCAGAAACGTTGAACCCGACTGTGGTACCCAAACCGTTTTTATTATTTATTTATTTATTTTTATGATGGAGGAACAGTCCTATAGCCAGACACTTTGGACCCGACTGCGGAACCCAAACCTCCGGGAGAACTAGCTTAGCCACACCGCCACGGCCCCCCAATTATGTTCAGGGTACTCACCCAGCGGGGAATCGAACCCTAGACCTTGAGGAGTTTCCCCAAGGCCTGGCATCCGCCCGCACCACTGGGGCAACTCCTTGGTGTGTTCCTTGGGACATAGGGGTTTGCTCTCACCTAAGATCTCATGTTCGTTTCTTTTGCCAGCAAACTCTTGAGGTCACTGGGGGTTATGCCCGGTCATTACCTCCAGGGCCCCGCAATTAGTCTTGATACGCGCAAGCTAGCTCGGACATCTGGTTATAAAAAAAAAAATCTCTGTGTGTACATAGCATCATTTGATCTTGTATACTGTATATTTGAAGTAGTTAATTAGTGTGTTTGGATTAATAATTGGCAGAGATATTTAATAAAAAATATAATTGCATTTTGACTTCATAATTGTTATATTTAACCCTTCGGAAACTTTCTGCATATCTATGATTCAGAATTAATTCAACAATTCCTTGACCAAACTTTGATTAAGCAACTACTCATTTGTTCTTGTTGGTATTCTTAGAGAGTTGGTAATTGAGATCCTCTTTGATGCCTAGTAAGACCATTAGATGACTTAAAGATTGTGCATTAAGTCTTGATTTCTTTAACGACGACAATAACAATATCCATATAGTCCTCAAATCAATAGAGATATAAGAGGGGAGGATTGGAGACCGATCTAATTTTTTTTTTTTTTTTTATGTATACACAAAGTGGACTTAAAAAGTTCTACCATTAAAATAGAGGTCTCCCTTTGCTTTCAAAAGTCCAAGAACTCGGGGGACATTTATGCTGTAAAATCCTGTTTTCAAAATTTAAACTTACACATCCAAACAGGGACGGAGCCAAGCCATTAGGCGGGGTGCCATGGCCCCCAAGGTTTATACGAATACATACTTTTTGAAAAAAAAAACTCACAAAATATACATAATTGCCCCCGGATTTTGAATAATTACACAACAATTCTCACAGAAATATGTAATGGCACAATTCATCTACCTTTTTTAATTATATGCCTTCGAGCTCTCTGGTTATGGCACAACCAATCAACCATATTACTGTAGGGCGTTTATTTTCTCTTTTTCGCAGTTCAAAAAAATAGGGCACTAATTTATAGTCCTCTTTGTTGTTATAGTTATACTCTGCACATTGTCACAACGACGTGATGTCAAATAAAGATTGAATCGAACGGATTTTTGCACACGAAGCGCATAACGAAAATTCGGAGTAACCTTTTGTTGTAGTCCTGTTATGTCTCTATGACACCTACACAATTTGTCATGTTTATTACATCATGTACGTGTTTGAGTCTGATTTTTATCATCTACGTGCTTGTGTTATTTTCCAGGAATTGAACAAGAAAGCAGGAGTGGACAAGACTTGTGACTATGTGAAGGTGAGTAGTAGTACTGTTCAAGGTTTTACATAACGGCTTGAGGAGTAGTAGGATACATGAAAAGTTTCCCCGAAAAAGTTCATAAAAGATAAATCAACGGTTCAGATTCACATAATAGCGGAAACAGTGGTCAATGTCGTGATTTTTTGGAAGTCATTTAAAAACAATATTTTTTGGTGCTTACATCACCTGCAACGGTCGAGTATCGGCTGTAATGGTCATGAACTAGAACCCACCGATATGCTCACCGGTATATCATGGTGTAATGGTACAAGAAGGCTAAAAACCGTTACGTAACGGCCGATTTTTAAAACATCGGTGCTGTTAGTAGTAAATTTCATGGTTTGTTTATGGGCATCCTCTTAATTTATAGGCTTTGATTAGTGCTTCATATTGATGCAGGCTGATTTCATGAAAATGCCATTTCCCGACAATAGTTTTGATGCAGCATATGCCCTCGAGGCTACTTGCCATGCTCCTGACGCGGTAAACTTTTCGCCCATATTTAAGGGCCCGGCCCGTTATCCAATTTTGTTAAATTTTTGGGCCCTATCTCGAGTCCACTTTGATGATGGAAATCCATCATTTCGCAGAGCTCGTTGAGAAGCTTCAACATACCAAAAATCATGTTAAACGGTATCGAAAAAAAGAAAAAAAACGCTGCATATTATTTATTTATCTTGAAAGATGGTTTTTTTAAAAGATAAATGTGTTTCAAAATTATATTAAGCAAATACAGACTTATCTTGACTGCTGACATGATTAGTGTTCTTTGCGAGTTCTACATTGTGTGGTGTTGAATTGATCTAGAGCATCACGAGTAATTGCGTGTCTGCTTAAAATTACAAAATGACAAAGCGAGTATCTTTTTCTTGTGGATACATATATATAAGATTTATTTATTTTGAAGGGTCCATTTATTCGTTTATTGATTTATATTTCATATATGCTATGAAGGTTGGAGTCTACAAAGAGATTCACAGAGTTTTGAAGCCTGGTCAATGTTTTGCTGCATATGAGTGGTGTATGACCAATTCCTTTGATCCCAATAACCAAAAACACCAAGACATCAAGGTTATAATCTCAACCAAAGTTGTTTTTTTTATTGGATATTTAGGTAAATTACACTTTGCATCCTTTATATTACACAAATTGGACTGATTTGGCCCATGTATTTCTGGAGATAGATCACATTGTTTTAATTTGTGGGGATGCAAAGCGTAATTTACGCGGTATACATGTCAACTGAGTTCGTTTAAATTTTGTATTTCAGACGGAAATTGAACTTGGGAATGGCCTCACTGATGTAAGGACTAGAGCCCAATGCCTTGAAGCTCTCGAGCAAGTGGGTTTTGAGGTGAGTAATAAATTTCCTTGCGGTTTTGTAACTACATGTATTTAACTAAAATAAAATGAAGTGCAGGTGCTTATGAAATATTTGGGTGAAAGTTCAGGGGTAAAGTTAAAATTTCCCTCAATTTTGGCTTTGCATCTTGAATTTGTGGAGTATTTTAAGAGAAGGCAATGTCTCTTTTCACATATTAAACTATTTTTTCCTATTCCTTCTTGTTTTAATAATCTATGATCACTTTATAAATTTAAGGCAAGCTCCTCGTTGTGAATGCCTCATGCTTTTGTCCTTTTTAGTCATTATCCAATCTATATTTAATTAATAAATTCTCTTTTTTGACCGTTCGAAAAAAGATTATTTGGGAGAAAGATGTTGGAGCAGACTCACCCGTGCAATGGTACTTGCCTTTGGACACAAGTGAATTCTCACTGAGTAGCTTCTGTACAACGGCCGTTGGACGGTTTGTTACTAGAAACATGGTAAGTACGAGCTGAACCTGTTATCGCGCCAGCTTATTTTATATTTGATTCTTACCTTAAATCGTCCATTCGTGAAAATATATGATTTGTCGACTCTCGATGGATGTTAGGTATGTCTTTCTGCATAAAAATAAATTTTTTAAAAAATTCACGAAATCAACATTTCCAATCGTTGTTGTGGCCAAGATACGGTCCAAAACGTGAAATTTTTTAGGAAGTATGGGGAGATGAAATACGAAAAAGCTTTTTCCAGTTTGTAAATTGTAGTGGGTAATGCAATAAATAATATTTTTCATTTGGTGGATACCCCCATTTCGTGCCATCGGTTATTTATTAATATAAAAGTCTAGGAAGAGATTTTCCGGATGCAATTCCAGACATAACTGTGTCAAAAATCATTGGATGTATATGGACCCACATATATCGAACAGTTCTAAATGCCAGTGTGTCCGAATTTTATTTTAAAGTTGTGTTCCTATTATTGATCTTTATTAATTAGTGCTTCGGCTTTTATGTTTCAAGCTGATGGCTCTTGAGTACGTGGGACTTGCACCAAAAGGAAGTCAAAGAGTTCAAGCCTTTCTGGAGAAAGCTGCAGAAGGGCTATCTGAGGGTGGAAGGTGAGAATTGTATTACCACTCATATTTCCCAACTTTCTTGTCATATACTACTCCCTCCGTCCCAAATTGTTAGTCATGTTCGAATTTCGATACAATTTTTAATTATAATGCTGTTTGTAACAGAAAAGGAATCTTCACGCCAAATTACTTCTTCCTGGTCCGAAAGCCGCATTTGGATGGTAGCAGCGGCTTCGAAGCAAGAATTGTCTAACAAAGCTGTTGGCCTCCGGGGCTATTGAATGATTATTCGGAAGGTCTAAGTGATGTTTTGGGACACTCTAACACCACACATTTTTATGGAACCCACAATTAAGTGTATAAACTCCACGTGAATATGTGGTGTTGAAGGATTCGGAGCACCACGTAGCTGTGCTCTAGAACTATTGAACAAGTCTTGCGTATGATATGGCTAGGTGGGTTTATGTGGCAATTGTGTTCGGATTTATGTTTCCTATTTGCTTATGGTATTAGAGACAGTTTGGACTAAATTAATTGCGTTGAAAGATAATTATAAGTACTCTTGTTTGGTAAGTTTTTTTACTTTTCGCCACAATTGTTGACATTAATCATTTTCCTGGATGAGAAAAATCATAAAACAAGAAAGCTATATATGAAGTACCGCAACCAATGACTTGTAGCCTAGCGGTTATCTCCTGGTTTTCCCACAAGCGAGATCAAAGTTCGAGTCTCGGCAGAGGCGTTTGGGGTTTAGGGCTATGGATAACTTCTAGACCCCCTTTGGACTAACTCATTAACTTCCTGCAATCTGTTTTGGACTCCCTTGCGGCTTCCATTTGCTTTCAGCATGATCCTATGATTTGGAGGATGTCAGAGGAGATGAAATTATTTAGAATGGATGACCTACACACCCATCTAGTCCAAGCATGGATGGATTTCACATTCGGGGTAACCTATTATTACTCATTCCTCGCATATAGGTGGATTCCTGTTTCTAGACAAAAAAAAAAAGAAAAGAGTCTTGCTAACGTTCGTCCACTAGACGGAGGATAAAATATACATAAAAACAAATGAGTTCAGATTTCAATACATATTCCACGGATATAGTTACCCCTTCACGGATATTAATACATTCTCTAATATCCGTACACCTTTTACACGTTATCTTCTGACGTAAGGGCAAAATTTAGCATTTTCTGAAGAAAAAAAAGAAAAGAAAAGAAAAGAAGAAGAGGTGGATTCCTCACACATAGGGTAAAGCCTGGAAAATTATTCCTTAGTTTTGAGGCACATTACTTCAAACAAACACTCTTTTACACCATACAAACTCCACATAAATAGGTGTTAGTTGTTGTAGGGTCTAGGATCCACACCTCACACACAAAACAAACGAGCACACAATCACAAGAGACGCATGATTTACGTGGTTCGGCCAAATTGAACGGGCTTACTCCACGGGGAGGGGGGTTTTCATTATATCAGGAGATTACAACCATGGTGGTGGAGCCTCAATCACTCACCAACACACTCACTCACTCACAATACAATGATTTCCTCACCGGTTCTCTCGTGTATCTCTCCACTCTCTCTTGTTTTTCACAGCCACCACACAATGAAAACAAAATGAGTACATATGAAATACAAGGCTTCCTTAGGAAGCTAAACCAAACCAAACCCGGCCCACTAAGGGGTGGACCCCAAACACTTGTTAGGGCGTCACCGCTCCTGTCTGGCGGTGTCCCAAACTCCCAAGACCACTGAATAATTAGTCGTATATCCCATACATGTGCGGTCGAGATTGAAACCCTCTCTCTCCTCCTCTCTTCCCCATTTCTCTCTCCATAATCCGGACCGTCCAAAACTGAAATGAACGGCCCAGATCACGTGCGCAGGTACCATATGATACCCGTTCGGCACTGGAAAATTGCTCACCAGACTCACAAGACTACCGAATAATTAGTCGTCGAACCCGTCTATGTGTACGCTCACCAAGAACGGATCTTGCACGAAGACCCACTTGGCAGTCCAACGTGGAAAAACAAACTTGGGCCCATCTCTCTCTCTCTCTCTCTCTCCCTTTCCTGAACCCACTTTCTTTCATTCACACTCCACTGACCAGTTCAAAAAATTCCTGCAGTCATGAGCTGGAAATCCCCATTACCCCAAAATTAAATTTTCCCCAGACCAAAACCACCTCCACGCCATTTCTCTCTCCCCGCCCCAAAATCCAACACCAACACCAATTCCATTTTCTCTCTCCTAAGCTCTACCTCTTTGTTTTTCAGTTTTCACCACCACCACAGCTGGCGTCCCACCCACACCAGAGATCGACTTGTTCGGAAAGTGTTTCGAAATTTTTTTTGGAGTTGGAAGTTCAATTTTGAATTTCAAAATGTTGATTCCCCAAATAACCCAGGTCCCACCCAGGCTTCTTCCTCTCTACCTCTGCCATTTTGACCGGCAAGGACCCCTCAAACTCCAATGTGTCCTCTCTAGCTCTCTCTACACAATGATGTGTATGTCCTCTCTGTCCAACGTGTCTGATCGTGTCGTAGCGTACCAAAAAATATTTATAATTACTTAGAATTAACTACTACTCAGAAGAATAGTGGCTAAGTCCGAGTGTCGATCCACGGAGACAGTTTGGCTAAGTTACGCTAGCTTCGATTAATTTCTAATTTAATTTGAGAAAATAGATTTTGATTTGAGTGATTGATTTTGGAAATTTAGAGATGTTTAGGAAACAAGTAATGAAATTTGAGAGAAACTTATGAGAGAAAAATCTAGGGTTTCAAATCCACCCCGACCACGTAACTAAGTTATGCGCAAGCTAGGTTTATTTATTCGAATCACAATTTTTCAAGAAGATAATTATGTTGTTAACAGGCATGGACTATCCCATAGCACGGATCGTCTCGCTGGCACAATCCGTCTCTTTCACGGACTGTCCAGCGGCACGATCCGTCTTACGAGCATAATCCATCTCAGTTACCCAAGCACAAACGTAGAAAACCATTGCTTAATTTGGTATTTGAAACTAGTATACAAATACGCAACCAATAGAAATAAGTAAATTGATTCCATCTGATCATAATGAAAACATGTTCTTAATTAAACAATCGATTCGAATTAATAAACCTAACGCCTACGCATACACAGAGTTACTTGAAACGGGGCTTCATCTTTCCCCTAGAAGGTGTTTAGCCGGCCATGGAGGTGGGGATGAACGCTTGATTTGTTGGAGGGATTGAAGAACCCATGGATTGACTTGACTTTCCCTCTCTAGGCTTGCCTCAAAAATATTCCAGAACCCCCAAAACGTGCACAGCAGTTGCCCATTTATAATAAAACACCAAAAATCGCGTTCGAAACCCTAATCCGCGTTGGACTCGGCCAAAACCGCCCGGGCGGCCCTAAATCCCGCCCGGGCAGAAATTCCAGATTGTGGCATTTTTTCCGGTTCGCACCTGGGTGCTTCCGTCACGTTTCATGCTCTCATTTTGGCTCCAAAACGTACTTTTAATGATCCGGCACCCTCCAAAGCCTACAAACACAATTCAATCATTATAATCCATCAAGTAACTCCATGAACGGACTATTAAAGTGTGAATTAGAAGGTTAAA
>JAXBDA010002484.1:0-42187 GCA_036023075.1 Gaultheria prostrata
CTTAATTGGCAGGGTAATTCTTTCTCACTTTTTATAATCATATGGTACCAAAGCCGGTCCTGATTTTTTGAAGGCTTAAAGCGAAAACCAAACAGAGGCCTTTCTCGAAATCTTAATGTGTAAAATGTAGTCATCACCAACCATGTGAAGTAAGATCAAGAAATTGGAGCAGAAAAGTTCCAAGAGGTAGTCATCACCAACCATGAACTAAAAAATGCAGAGTTTATCAAACAACTAACCCACCCTCAAACTAAAGAATGGTGGATGTTGTGAATTCAAATTTTAAAAGTTGAACTATTTACTGCGTTTCAGACATAAATAATTGATTTAATTTTACACATTCCACGTTTGCCCATATTCGAATTTTGAAACTTGAAGTAATTGTTTTATTTCACATTTTAACTTT
Organism: Gaultheria prostrata; assembly: GCA_036023075.1. Lineage (NCBI taxonomy): Eukaryota > Viridiplantae > Streptophyta > Magnoliopsida > Ericales > Ericaceae > Gaultheria > Gaultheria prostrata. The sequence continues at coordinate 407 of JAXBDA010002484.1, forward strand.
TGACTATTTAAAACAACTTCGGATTCAAAAAAATGAAGCATACAGTGAGAATTTAAATCTATTAGTTTCAAACATACAATTCATGTTTTAAAATCCGAATTAAGGTACATATTTCAAACATTCAAATCCGAAAATACTGATCAAATTCAATACTGGGAGTCCGAATGGCGGGCGACCAAAAACAAAAAAATGAAATCTGGGTTCGTATTTCTTGCGTTGCTTTTGCTTCCCAAACAGCGATTTCGTGGTGGTGAGGTCGATTCTTTGTTGGCAATGACGATTTCGTGGTGGGTCGGTGGCTATGGGGTAGATTTTGGTTATGGTTTGAAAATGGTTTGAGAAGAAAGAGGAGAGGAAGAAGACGAATGGAGTGGTGAGGAAGAGGAGACGAAGAGATGAACGGAGCGATGGCAATTTAGGCGACGACCACTGCTGCTTCCATTTTCATCGGAGAGAAGGAGAGAAGAAGTTCTGAGAAGAAGAGAAGGCTCTAAAGAAGAAGACGATCGTGTATTCTAATTTTGGGTTTTTTTTTTTTTTAAGGGTTTAGATTGATAGGAGGGGTAGATTGAGAAGTAAATAAATGTTAGGGAGGAGAGGGGTAGAATGAGAAGTAAATTAGATGTTAGAAAGGGGAGGGGTAAATTGGGAAATTTGTTGGTTGTATTTATCCAAAACTGGATTACAATTTCAAATTTTGATTTTCAATTTTTAGATTGTTGTATTTAGCCAAAAGGTGGTTGCAAATAGAATTACCCTTATGAAAATACACTACACTTCCGCCCTTTTAATTTTTTTAGCTTGAAAATATACACTATTTTTTAGTATATTTGTCCTATGCACATAGGCACTTACCCGGCACTTATCCATGGCCGGTCCAAGAGTTTTGAGTGCCCTGGATCTAATTTAAAAAATGTGTCCTAAATTTTTTTTCAGCTACAATCATAATACCAAAAAGTGAAAATATTATAAAGTTCTACTATTTATTACATAAGAGCACAATGGGCTAAAAAAAGATTCGATGTAAATTCTGAAGTTAAAAAAAAAATGAAAACATGTTCCTTTGATAATATTATTTTGCTGAAATTCAATAGAAAATAGGAAATATACGTTATAAAATTCATCTTTAGGAACATAATTTTGCTCAACGAGCCTAGTTCTATGATACTCAAACTCGGCTCGCTAAAAAAATACTTGAGCTCGAAATGAAATACCAAAATTGATCAAGTGGTGAAGCAACTATGACATTGAGTTTCACTAGTCCCACATCGGGAAATTAGTGTTCAACAACCATTCCGTTATCCTATAAAGCTATCACAACTCCGCTTCCTTCCATGCCAGCCCGTAAATGTAAATTTTTTTTTACTGGGCTGCCTCATTAATTTTTTTGTTTGGGATACCTTGAAAAAGACTTCTACTTAAGCCTAACACTAAAATTTATGGGAGGTTTTGGAGTACCCTAGACCCAGGCCTTATGAGCCTCGGGTCTGGGTTGGCCCTGCACTTACCAAAAAATAAAAATAGTATTCTAAAATGGTGAAAACCCATACATGAAAGTAAAAAATAACAATACTCAAATCATCCCCCTCTTTCTTCTAAATTCCAAACTCGTTGTCTCTTTTAATCCTTCTGAAAACCCTTAGACAAATCACACCTAATTTTTGTTATTGTCGGGCTTTCATTAAGGGTGCAAAGATGTGAGATTTTATCAAATTTCTTCACCAACGGATAAAATTAAGGGCTTAATTTTATCAAATCTTGATAAAATCCATTGGAAAACCAAGCCTAAGCACATAAAATGACAAAAAAAAAAACACTCCGTTCAATACATTTTTTACACTTTCCAATATACTTTCATCAATTTTTATACACTTTTTATGCATTTCAATATACTTTTTAAACCTTAACAGAAGTCCACTGGGCTTCTTTTAGCATTTTCCTTTTCGTTATTGTTGTTAATCTTCACTTTTAGCATGTTATGTGATGGAATACGGCATGTTAGTCGAGAGAAAGATAGTTGAATGAGAGGGGAGATGGATGTAGAGTCTAGAAAAGGTATACAACAAAAACATATTTATGGTGTATTTTTCATAGTTTTTTGTCTTTGGCAAAAGTAATATTGTTTATCTTATTGTGTCTTTTTGAGCTTTGGGGTAATTTTTTTGAGGAGAAACTTTTTGAACAAAAAATCAAAAAAGTCGATAAGATGAACGAGTCCTTACATTGTGAAAGGGTTTAGAAAATAAAAAAAGGGTGCCTTTCTAGTGGGTGAAACACAAGATGGGTATAAAGGCAACCAATAATTGGTATATGTTGAAGTAATACCATGGTAGGCAACTTTTAAGTGACTAAAGTGTTATTGGTCTCTCTTGTCATACTTCTTTACCTTAAACAATAATTGGTCATAGTATTAGACATGAGAAAACCTATTGCCAACTTCTCGAATCAAAATCCTTGGGGTCTATATTCCTCTTTAGATATAGGAATATTACTTTACATATCCATGTCATTGGAATTCAAATGAATCAAAATTCGTTACAACAAATAAACGATTATCATTTCAAAACATGACTAGACCATGATATTGTCAATCTATTTTTTTTGAAAAGCAGAAAATTTGTTAATCTATGAAAATACAAAGATTAAAAGGGAAGAAGTAAAAATGGCATTACAACTAGAGGAACAACGACCCACTAGGAGATCATAGCCATTTCAGACCCAAAAGAGAAGAGCTAGCAAGATGCCAGCATGAAAAATAAGAAACACATCAAGACAGGCCTTGATGGTGCGAAAACAGAGAAAGAAAAAGAAAATAGAAGAGCAAAGATTACAGAGATTGCACAATGCTCTTGAGTTTGAAAATGAAGTCGTCCAGTGTGAAGATGTTTCCACCAATTTTGGATTTTGCCCAAAGGGCTACTCTAATTTTGATGAGCTTCGACACTTCTGCCCAATCTGAAGCAGATCCCTCAAAAATCAAGGCATTCCTCTTATTCCAAATTGTCCACAATAGAGCCATAGGTAGCAGATCCCAAATCAGTTTCTTATCTTTCTTCAGATTGTTGTTATTCCACCATAACAAGAGGTTAAGAACAGAACTAGGGGGGCTGGCCCATTGAACCCCCCACCAAGATATGATGTTTGACCACACCTGCCAAACTGGTTAGCAAAAGAGAAGCAGATGATCCAAAGTTTCCAGATGAGATGAGCAAAATTTGCAAACAGCTTGGTCTTCATTATTTAACAGGCCAATTTTCAGAAGGTAGTCAAGAGTTTTTATCCTGCCCAGATGAACTAGCCAAACAAAACATTGAACTCTGTACGGTGCAACATTATTCCATATAAGATCAAAAGCTGAGTTAGGAAGGGGGGTTTGAGATTTGGTCGTCTCATATAGAGATTTGACACTGAATGAGTTTGAAGAATTACCTTCCCAAGTGAGCTTGTCAATCATTCCAGTTGTGACTGAAATTACTGAGCTATCTAAGATAGAGAGAAGTTCCATCCACCTTTCATTTTCCCAATCAAAAAACCTTCTTCTGAATTGAAATTCCCATTGATGAATCTGAGATCTTCTTTCCAGAACATCACTGAGTAGTTCCTATTGATTGCAAACAATTTTGAAAATTGACGGGAAGGCTTCAGCAAAGCTCTGGTTGCCCATCCAAGGATCCAACCAAAAGAGTATTTGTTTTCCATCGGCCATCACCCACACTGTATCTAATCTTACTGTGAAACAAGGAAGACATGATTGGGTTTCTCTCTTTTATTTGAACAATATCTTTCCAAGTATTGGATACTTTCCTGGAGATCTCAAAGTTTGGGAACTAGTTGCTTCCATTTTTGTAGTATTTTGCTTTGATAACTTTTCTCCATAGGGCTTCCTTTTCCATGTCATATCTCCACCACCACTTCATTAAAAGAGCATCATTCATGGAGCTAATATCTCTGATACCAAGTCCACCAGCTTTTGATCCTTTGTGATATTAGTCCATGCCACCACCATGTGAAGCTTTCTTTTGAGGTCAGAGCCACTCCAAAGAAAATTTGACTGAATGGATTCTAAGCAATTCACCACTCCTCTAGGCATTTTGAAGAGAGACATGAAGTAGATGGGTAAACTGCTCAGCATTGATTTGATGAGGGTAATTCTTCCACCAAAAGAAAGATACCTTCTTTTCCAAGTTGCAAGTTTTCCTCTAAAATTGTCAACCACAGGTTTCCAAGTGGATATTGATTTTGGGTTTGCCCCAAGGGGCATTCCCAGGTATTTAATAGGAAACTTAAAATTGTCAACCACAGGTTTCCAAGTGGATATTGATTTTGGGTTTGCCCCAAGGGGCATTCCCAGGTATTTAATAGGAAACTTATGAGCTTGGCAACCAAAAGAAAGGGCAAGGGATTGGAGTTCCACCTCAGTCAAGCCAACACCACACATAATGGTTTTATGGAAGTTTATTTTTAATTCTAAGTCAGTCGCAAATAAGTTTTACTTTATAGACATCACTTGCCATTGTTTAATAGGTTCACATCCTAACGAGATATATAATGAATAACATTTCGGTATCCTGACAATTGAAAAGTTGGAACATGGGTTATTTACGAGTTATTGGATTGCAGTAAACTTGATAAGCTTAAGGCATGCATGTTCAATGGTGTGGATTACAATATTGATTAGCATATGAATCTAAGGGAACATATGTACCACGATTCAACGGCTGCCCGAATTAAATACTCGTGAGATACTAAATTTCACAAAAAGAAATGAAAAACTAGGAAAATACAATACTAGGCGAATACTATGTGATAAAATTACAATTCGTTCAATGGAATTACTTGTTACATATGATTCGTGTCTCCTAATTATTCACTGGGCACGAGAAAGTTGGTCATCGGGATACAATGCTGAAACTGACGAAACTTAAACTGTGTTGCTCAATTTGATAGACACATCACTGGCATGAAAAACTAAATTGACATGGTACTTGTCTTTAAAAACGCATGCTCAAGTTTAAAATTAATCAACACATGGGATTGGTCTAGTTGTAATGTCTCAGAGTTTGCTCATTTCTAAAATTTTAAATTCGAAATTTTTCGGGTGTTACTTACGTTTGCCAGTTTATAAGGGGCTTTGCCCGGAATTTAATTGGGCTCCCTGGTCATGGACGGTAAGATTTGGTCCCTAGATATTAGTCAAGATGTGCCAAAATTGACCTAGGAAGCTTAGTTACCAAAGAAAAGTTTCAAATTAGTTGTTTTCCGTTGACAAATATGACAATTGACAACAATAACTAAGATCATCAGTAATCTACACATGAAATCCTAAAACATAAATTTATCAGCGAGAAAAATAACACAGTTTGGTCTAAAAAAAGTGGGGTGGATATAGGCGGGGTTCTTTATTTCAGCATTCACCACTGTCCTTGAATTGCAACAAGGCTAACAAAATGCGCTGGAACAATGTTCTTTATTTCAATCTCAGCCCCACTAGTAGGCTTTGAAACATCACCATATTTAGATCTCATTCCTCTAATCGACTTTTTGGATGTTTTTGACATTTTGCTTAAAAAGTCACAAATTATCTCCTTGCAAAAAAATATAAAAAAACTGAAAAAAAAAAATACAATGAGATAAACAACCTTACTATTGTAAGCAACTTCAAAAATAAAAAAAACTGTGATAAACATACCCTGGTTAGTTCAAGATTGCAACCCAGAACTAAACTGTCTCGAGTGGTTTTTTTTTTTTTTTTTGAGGAAGAGTAAGAAATTCGTCGAATAAAATGATAGAGTACATGAGACAAACTTTATTGGGAGACGGCCATTAAAAAAAAACCAAAAATCAATAAAAAAAAAAGCCTACTCCCAACTGGATACCAATAGGATAGAAAGAGCAACAAAACGAACGCACGTACAGAAAAAAATACCACTCAAGCATCTGCAAAACAATCATTAGAGAATAACGTGTAGATAAAGGATATTAGTGCAACACACGATGTTGCGGTGCGTGCAACAAATGAGGTTCGTTGCAACTATCCTCAATTTTGTGTGGTCGTTTGCGCTCAAATCTAGATTCTAGATCCTTGAGCCTTGATTTTCGCCTACAAGGCCTGCGCTTGCTACTAGCCATGTGATGACTTATGTTCTTAGAAATGTTATCCCTAAAGGCCATGGTTCACATAGATCTGAGATGCTTCAACATGTGATTGGTTGGGCAAGTCATTTGATGATCTCCATCCTCATTGCCATTGTTCCTAAAGGCCGGGATGCGCTTGGATTTGAGATTCCTCACACTTGAAATCTCAATTATGTAGAAGTAGTTAATTAGCACATGATCTTTGCAAGGAGCATTGCAGAATTATTCTCTAAAAGCCATGATTCGCTTAGACTCGAGATTCCTCACACCTGAACCCTGATGCACAAGTTGAGGTTCTGTTCTAGTCAGAGCCATCACAATATTGGAATATTGAGGCAGTGTTTGTGAACCAACTGACATAAGAAGGTGTTCACAAACAGACACTTTTGCTACCTCAACTGGGGTAGAAGTATTTGACACAATATCTTGCCTCTAACGAGTGAGATACTAGGTCAATGAAAAAATCGAAAGGCCTTAGTAGTTTTTAAGGACGACTGAAATTTCCGGTCAATGAGGAGGAAATCACGTCCAAAAATAACTATATACTTTTTCTTCCAAAACTTGTTAGAGTTAGAACCTTAGTTGATGTCCCTAACTGGCAAGCATGTTTATCTTGCACCTGTTTCTTACTAGATGTGCCTCCCTATTTTTATGGTAACACTTGCATAGTCATGCCCGCCCTTGGCACGTACTAACCTACTTTGTTGAAATGGTAGACAATGACCCTCATGATTAAGTTATTGTATGACTTAGACTAGGTTCATAAGCATCGGGAGGCCACATTAGACATTGAACGCTGTGTTGGTGATTGAAAAGCATGAAATTCATTATTGTTGTCTTCTACCATATTTCCAACATATATTAACTGTAGGACTAAAAATAGCCTCCCTACTATGTAACTCATAAGGAAAAGAGTCCTTTGTTGATGACTTACCCGACTCCAATGCAATATGCGAACACCCATCCATGGATGGAGTCATATTCATGTTATAAAATGATTGCAAATAGTCAAGCATTTCACGATCGCAGTACTAAACTATGAAGTTTTGAAAGTAGGATAAGCCGGATCCCAGTTATGATCAAAATAATCATCATAAAGTCCCATAGAACTTAAATCTAAAGTATTGAGAGAATGACTGGCTACATTCCAGTTAAAGTCAAAGTCATCTTCGAATGTGTCAAAGTCAAGCTTCTCCAAATGTGTCAAAAGTGCAAGATTGCTCTTTGATTTCTCCTTATCCACAACATGTGCCAAGCTTTTACCAATTTTCTTCATCGTACCACCGTTTACTTAGTCTAGAGCGAGAAATGGAATTTTATTCTCACCATCTAGCAGCCTCAAAAACCAGCCTACAAACCAAACACTAAAAGCCCAATAAAGATAGGCATTGTACAGTGCCCAGTGGCTCAAGTGATTTGGATGGTAAATTTCTAGATTTGAGTAATGCTCTTCCAAATTTTGGTTCGTCAACTCTTGATGGGTGATAGAAACTTTGATGATTAGTCCCTCGTGAAGATCATTGCATATCAGCTTATATGGAGTTAAGTCACATAATGCGTGTGCATGTGCTTGAACGAGGGCGTAAGATATTTCAAAAACATCGCAGACTTTAACTAAAATTTGTGAAGAATTACGCGAATAAAATATGGAGTTCCTTACTGCCGCGTATTACTAATTAATGAGAATGAGTATTTCTACTTACACCTCTCTCAAACACACCACAAAATAGGGTGAGTTTTAATACACATTTTTGCAATAAAAATTACTCCCTCCGTCCCAATTTTATAGTCCCTCGTCCAATCCTAACCGGATAGAAAATCGATTATAGCTTGCAATCGATAATGATTTTTATATCCAATATGGATCTTGTTTGATAGATCTCGATGAAAACTATTAAACGAAATTTTTAAAATCACTTAAAACATTATAGACTACAAGATATAACACAATGAAAAGTTGTACGAACTCCCAAAAGGAACTATAAAATTGGGACGGAGGGAGTATTCATTTTGTAGGTCTTATTATGATGAATATTATTCCTAAAAAAAATCATGTTAATCAAACATCGGTAGCAATCATAAGTTTCACTTACTTGACTAAAATATGGTGTTCTTACTGCCGCATGATCCCAACTAATGAGAATGGGTATTTCTAATTAAAATATGGAGTTCCTTACTGCCGCGTATTACTAATTAATGAGAATGAGTATTTCTACTTACACCTCTCTCAAACACACCACAAAATAGGGTGAGTTTTAATACACATTTTTGCAATAAAAATTATTCATTTTGTAGGTCTTATTTATGATGAATATTATTCCTAAAAAAAATTAGGTTAATCAAACATTGGTAGCAATCATAAATTTCACTTACTTGACTAAAATATGGTGTTCTTACTGCTGCATGATCCCAACTAATGAGAATGGGTATTTCTAATTACACACCTCTCAAATACGTATTCTTACAATCGAAATTATTCATTTTGTAGGTTTTAACATGAATATTATTCCTACCAAAAATCAGGTTGATTGGGTAGCAATCATAAATTTCACATTTTCTCCTGAGAAAATGAATCCTTAAAATTCATTATTTGATCCAATTGATTTAAATAAAACACTTATCGATATCTGATCAATATAATTTTTTACATGAATTATTTAGTCATCTAGAGCTTAAAAATTAACAATTCAGATTATCGAAACATGTTGTGAGACCTTGCATTATTGAATAATGTGTTTGAAAGATGTGTTATAGAAATAATTTGTACGTAGCATAGCTCAAAAGAATTTGTCTGCTCATTTTTATATTCCATCTAAATTTCCTAATTTTCTAAACGAATTAAACGGGAACAAAAAGAAAAATATATAAATTTCAAGACATATTATTGTCCACACGTATAGATATATTAGGGGAAACAAATGCGATAAGGCATCGACGGAGTTATGTGAAGAAGAAGAAAAGAATCCCCACAAACCGTAACTAACAATGCTAATTGCAACCGTCGGTTTAGGATAACGTTTCGCGCGCGCCCTAACTGCACCAACCGTACGTTGACGAACAAAAATGAGGAAAACGGTTCTAGACTCCTCCGGTCCCTCCCCGCTGGGACCCCACTCACAGCTTCCCTCTATCACTCAGATCCCCTAGCGGCCTAGACCCTTAATCTCCCTCCCTTCACTTTCCCAACAGGGAATTCGGCTGGCTGTGTACACTGGAAAATGGTTAATTGAAGCCCAAAAGCATCCAATGATTCAGCTTAAGGAGCTCGATTTCCACTAATTCCAACGTTATTCTGAGATAATCCGTATTAGAAACACGAGTTTTTGGATCAGTGCACGAAGAAGATGCCTGTGATTCGACGAAAAAAGGCACCCGAAAGCGATACCAACCAGACCACCTCAACACCAAAACCAGACGAAAAAGAAGAAGAGGAGAAAAAGGTTAATGCAAATACTACAACGAAGAAGGCGAAAAAGAGCAAGAACAAATGGTCGTGCGTGGACAGCTGCTGTTGGTTCGTAGGGTGCGTGTGTACGGTGTGGTGGTTCCTTCTGTTTCTATACAACTGGATGCCGGCGTCGTTTCCGCAGTACGTGACGGAGGCGATAACGGGGCCGTTGCCGGACCCACCGGGCGTGAAATTGCAGAAAGAAGGGTTGAGGGCGAAGCATCCGGTGGTGTTTGTGCCTGGAATTGTTACCGGTGGGCTTGAGTTGTGGGAAGGGAAACAGTGTGCTGAGGGTTTGTTTCGGAAGCGGCTTTGGGGTGGGACTTTTGGAGAAGTGTACAAAAGGTATCTTTGGATTTCGTTATCGTGTTTGATTACTTTTCAATGAGTGGTATGTAGGTCCTCAAATGAGGCCCAGCTGAACGAGCTGAGCTCGAGCTCAAGTTTTAAGATCGTTTAGTTGTTGCTCTGAGCTCAAACTCGAGTTTTAAGCTAGTTTAGGAAAAGAGTCTGACTTGAGGTAGTTATAACTCGGCTTGATTATAAAAGCTCATGTAGTAAATGAACTGAGCTCTCGAACACCTCGATAATAAATGAGCCGAGCTCCAACACATCAAAGGTTGGCTCGGCTTGTTTACAGCCCTAGTGGTTATGTTTATATTCGCTGTTAATTTTGAATTATCAAACTCTAAAACAAAGTAAATAAGTATGAGCCACTCATTGCCAATTGGTTTTGAGTTAGATGCTTTAATATGGTCTCAAAGCTACCGTTTTGGGCATGACTCTAGAGGTTTGCGTCGGTGCACTTTATTTCGTTAGGATGTGTACGTTCTAGATACTTCTTTACTCTCCACATGTGAGTCGGGGTCGTTGAGTGTTGGAGCTAGTCCCATATCGATTAAACAAAATTAGTGTATGCTCTTGGTGGCCTCTCCACTTTTACTGTCATTTGGTTTCCGAATCAATAGCTGTTTTGTGAAACTAAATGGACCATTTGTCGAGATGTTGGTGCTACATTTTGGCAGGTAAAATGATCAGTTTGATTTTCATCGACTTTAAATTGTTTTCATTTTGTCCTCTTAGCAGGTAGGTAAAGAGTTAGTGAAGGGGACTTTATACAATTCTAGTTGTAATGCTTTCGGAAAGCTTCTGCGAGCCTATTAGTGATTATATGTACTCACTTTCTTGTTTTGGGTTGCTGGCTTGCTGCGATAAGCAGTCAGGATAGCGGATATAGTACAATATATCTTTTGTATTGTCATTAGTCTGTGACTCTGTATTTAGTTTTGTGCTTTAGAAACAATATGGTGTCTCATATTCGGAACTTAGTCAACTGACGTTCTCAGAAAACACCCTTACTAAACAAAGGGGTATAAACACCTGTTTAATGAAAGGTGCCATCATTTTTCTTCTTTCTTTTCAGTTATTGATGACGTTCTCACTCTCAGTTATTGATGACTTTTCAGTTTAAGTACTGAATCAATCATGCTTTAAATTGCTTGTCTAAAGTTACTTCTTGTTTGTTAGTCTTTATCCTTTTCAGTTTAGGTAACCATGGTTTGCTTGCCTGTAATATCCCGCATGCCCACTCTGTTGGATAATAAATCTTTACTACACATACATGGGTCGTTTTCGTTATATAATCCATCTTAAGGTTTATAACGTTCATCATTGTGGATTTCTTTGCTGCTTTTAATTGCCATTGAGAGCATCAACACACTGGTAGGCGAATTTCGAGGACAAAAAAAAAACCAGATGTCTATCAAGAACTATTCAGCTGCGTGATGTTGATTCGCTGTCCTGGCTGCATGCTTTTAACAGTGAATTTATGTTCCATATACGTTGAATGCTTGTTTCGAAGGTGCTGAACTTTGTTTTTTGTCTCCTTCGGAGATCTGTTGCGTTGGCTTTTAGATAGTTGCTTGTGGTTGTGGGTACTTAATGAGCTTTCTGGTTTGATGCTTTGCAGGCCTTTATGCTGGGTGGAACATATGTCATTAGACAATGAAACTGGGCTGGACCCTCCTGGTATAAGAGTCAGGCCTGTTAGCGGACTTGTGGCTGCAGATTACTTCGCTCCAGGATACTTTGTTTGGGCAGTTCTGATTGCTAATTTGGCTCAAATTGGATATGAGGAGAAATCGATGTATATGGCTGCATATGACTGGAGAATTTCGTTTCAGAACACGGAGGTACTCTTTGACTTCTTGAGCATCATAATAATCATGTAGAGTCTTATTTAAAATACTCTTTTGCTTCAATAATACTTGGTGGATTATGCATGTTGGTTTTTATGCGTAAACCCAATTTACTTGGTCCCAATTAATTATTAGGTGCGGGATCAAACACTGAGCAGGATAAAAGGTAATATTGAGCTGATGGTTGCTACAAATGGCGGCAATAAGGCTGTCATTATTCCACACTCAATGGGTGTTTTGTACTTTCTTCATTTTATGAAGTGGGTGGAAGCACCTGCTCCTATGGGCGGTGGGGGTGGACCAGATTGGTGTGCTAGACATATAAAGGCAGTAATGAACATTGGTGGACCGTTTTTAGGTGTTCCAAAAGCAGTCTCAGGGCTTTTCTCTGCTGAAGGCAGGGATGTTGCAGCTGCCAGGTATTGTTTCGGGCACTTCCTTCTTTACGATGTAGTTCCCTGGAACTTAATTTTTTGCCCCTTAACGATCCCATAAAATATCGGGAGAAAAAAAGGTAGGTACTTCTTTCGTCCAAAATCTTAGACAATGTGTCAGGAATCCTCCTCAAATGCATGAGACATGTTCAATTAGTTAAAGTTCGGATTTTTGTTTGTATCTGCTACATCTATCATTTTGTTTCAGAAAGAAAATTTATTTGTCACCGACTCACCGTTATGCATAAGAGAAAATTGTTGTTTATTAGGTTTATAATTAGTGCTTTTGGTTGCCCATAATGTAATTTCATCTAATGGTTGGCCCATAATGTAATTTCATGTAATGGAAGGAAATCTATTGTGTGACAACACTATCAAGTTGGGAAAATAATACTTATCTGGCAACTTTACATATGATTTTTTACTTCTAGTAAATCTGATGGATGGCGATGTTGACTCATGGATAGTTAGCTCTTACATAACTCCGCTAAGTTAAACTTTTGGGTCCACCTCTGTTGCTGTTACCCTGCATTTTCTCGATCATTTGAAGATGATGGGTCTTAACTCTTGACGTGGTGGTTGTACTCTCGAGTAGGTCATGTGAACCTAGTGGTTATTGAATGCCTATCCAACCGTCATTGTGGCATCTATTTCAGGTTACGGACGCAGGGCAACAGTGGAAACATCTTTGTTGGGTATCGGACCTGTTAACCTACAAACATCAGAAGAGTGAGGACAGCGTAACAGTGAGAGCTGAATTCAGTTTAGAGCTTAGTGCCTTTTGTTCCAAAAACAAGGCAGTGTATGATGGATAGGAGTGTCCCACTACTGTATGCACTGGCAGCAGCTAGGTTGTCAAGACAGAGTGGAACTAATTTGTAGACACCCAATTTGAACCATCCAAAACTCTTAAGTTAGGGCCGATAGGCCTCCCCGATGATGATAAAGGCAAAAAAATGTGTCTTGATAAGCTTGAACAATTGCTCTCAAGGAACCTAAACCAAAGACACCTTTTCAAATCCAAACCGAGCGCCCGTATGGCTAACCAGGCGCCCAAATACCTAATCCCGCGCCCATTTACCGTGACCGAAGTTACCAAAACCCAAACCAATCACGCACCCTGATACATTGTACCCATGCGCCCCGGTTATCAACCCGGGTGCCCGGATTCTATGCAGCCTGTCAGGCCCTTTTCAGAGGGCTGTCGGTTAAGGGTGATGATGGGGATTCTCTGAGGAAGACTCGGCCAGCCGTCCCTCGCCCCTAAAACCCGGATTAGTGCTTTCCACCACCATCATTAGCCCCTCCACCAATTCTTTGACCACCAATCTCTCTCCTCGCTCCCCAGCCTATATAAACCCATCACCTCCTACAAAAACGGGGTCTGAGCTTCATTACTCTCTCCAACAGAAGTCTGTCCTTCTCCAAAATTCCTACATCATACTCTTGTAACCCCATCACAACCCTCCAAGTTGAGACTCCAAAATCCGCTAAAATTCCTTGCAAAATCCAATTTTGGACCTAAGAACCGTTCCATGCACTCCTAAAACAGAGTTTCAAACACAGAAATAATAGCCCCTACTACTGACCTTCAAGCCCAGCATCCAAAGCAGAATTGTTCAAAAGCCTTTTCAAGGTAAAAATTTGGCCCTTGGCTACAGTCCTGGCCTTCCGAGGGACCCTTCAAAGCTCATCCCAGTTCCTTATACTGGTTGTGGGTCTAAAAGGGGCATATTTTGAATGGAAGTAGTGTTTTAAACATTTAAAATCCTGAAGTGTAACTGAGCGCCCATATAGGTACCTGAGCGCCCCAATACATATCCGGGCGCCCGAATACCTATTTGGACCCCTTTTCACCAAAATCACAAGTTGTTTCAGCTTTTTACAGATCTGTTATTTTTAGGTTTTGTTCCTGTTTGTTCCTGCTCAATATTTCTTGGGGTAGCAATCTGATCGCCTCTGCCCGGTCACCGGAATATCTGAAAAATCGATTTTCAAAACACTTAGAATACAAAGAAACATTTCATATTTCAAAAACCTGAGGCGTAGAAAAATAAATGCTTGGCAGCATAGTATCCGCGCGCCTGGATTGCGTATCCAGGCACCCCGATAATATACAGGCGCTCGGTTACTCCACTAAGGTGCCCGGATGGGATTAGTTCTAGCTTTGTTAAAAACATTCACTATCATGTTCTTACACAATCATAGCACTCATTTCACATAGCACAAGTATCCACTTTTATGTGTTCACTATTTGAAATCCCCACTAAATTGCTCCCCTTTCTTTACGTGGATGAAGTTTTGTGATATAATATTTTCCTAAATCCCACGAACATTAAAGTAGAGAATGACCTCGGGTGAGGGGGTGCCATGAAACCCTTCTCCTCTCGTAACCTAGCTCCCAAACCAAAGATATTATGGTGACGACGGACCAGTAACAAAGCTTTTTTTTCTTTTAAAATACGGCATGAGAGTCATTCAAGTTCGGTTGCTTGGGTGACAACCCTCAAACCCGGGTGGCGACTCCGAATTGAATCTCAAAAAGTGGTGTGCCCACATAATTAGTATTAGTTTGGTTTATTTTCTCTTGCTATCCCACTGTGTTGCATCTATCTTCTTGTCTGATACCATTATAGAGGAGCATGATATGTTTTTGCCAAGCTGTGTATAAATATTGAGTTTGACACGTGATACTATGAATGCCATCAAAATTGTACACTTGTAGTCGGATGTATGCTTGAGTTGCATGTGTTGAGTTATAAAAGTTGTGTATCGTGCAGATCCATTGCACCAAGTATTTTAGACTACGATTTGTTTGGTGACTTTGGTTATCAGACTTTGCTACATGTAATGAAGATGACCCGCACTTGGGATTCAATCATGTCAATGATACCAAAAGGTGGGGACACTATCTGGGGTGGTCTTGACTGGTCGCCAGAGGAAGGCTATGTCCCTGGCAAGAGAAAGCAAAGAAACCAGGGTACTCCAGTTTCAGATCAGAATGAGACAGAAACTATGGCTTGTGAAGCAAAACCTGTTAACTATGGCAGGATTATTTCTTTCGGGAAAGATGTAGCGGAGGCACATTCATCTGAGATTGAGAGAATTGATTTTAGGGTAATGTATCTTGTTTTCTGCATTACTTAATTATTTCATCACGAACTATTGGCCCATTTTATTTTCTTTTCGTCCTGGTAATGGTCATAAAATAAAAGAACTGTTACTTTTTATCATTGATACGTCATTGAATGCAGCAAAGGTTTTTAACGGATTGAACAAACTATGCTAGATAATGGTGGGACTTTAAGAACAAAACTCTATACCTTAGTTGTAGGAACCTCCTATGTCGGTGGCGAATCCACCTCAGAACCTCGCTCCCGCACTCCCAAGTCAAGACTCTTCTAGAACCTTTCTCCCATTGAGAAAGTGTTAGGATCGAGTCACACACGCACACGATATACGAGCATAAACAGTAAAGAATCAACACAGGAATATACGTGGTTCCCCAAAACCGGGTACGTCCACGGGAGCGGAGAGAGAATTTGTTTATTGATGATCATAGTACATAGGGTTTTACAATAGAGAGTATATATAGCCACCACGTCTATTCCAACCCTAATTCGCATTATAGCCTAAATACCCTCCGTTCGGTCGCTTCGCTTCCCTCACTTCGCTCCGCTCGGCACTGGCCTTTTACGAGTACCTCTCATACACACCATATGAGCCATAAGTTCCAACAGAAAGGAACCTACTCCCAACTAGGATAGAACCTCTTAGGCATACAAATCCCAAAAGAAACAAAAACAAAAGATACCAAGCAAGAGAAAAGATAAAGTAATGATATGATATTAGAAAAATATTAACTTAAAAATTTGCTCAATTACTTTATATAACCATAATATTACTTAGTTACTAAGACAATCTTTGCAATTGACATGAATGATGCATTCCATAATTATATTTTCATGTATTATTCCTAAAGGCTCCCCCTCCCGAAAGAGGAACTCCTATAATCCTTCGCCCCCGACCCGGCTTCGTGCAACTAAGATGGAGAAAAGTTGGAATCTCGTATTAAAAGTATAAATAACTTTATGTTTTGCAATCTAAGAGGTAGAATAATATTTTCTTTTTGACATTTAACTATAATAAAAGACAAAAATATTTAATTAATTTTCCCTAAACGCTCCCGATGGCGCTCCCACACTTCTATGATCATCCGCTTCGTACAAATAAACTCTATACGTAAAGGACTCCTAATCTTGAAAAACATATAGGCATAGTTTGAGTGTTTAACACTTGGGAAGAAGATTTAGATATGAAGGTTTCAACACCATAAGCTTAAGTTATTAGGAAATGGTTCCAACCAGATACATCAAGTTATCACACGCTCACTCTGACATGCAACCCTATCATGCACGTAGAGCAAACTTCGAATACATTTAGAGAATGGACGCAAACATGGCGCATGTGCAAATGGATAGATTTGAACACAAGGCTGCTTTGGTACCATGTCACTACACCCATGTCTCCAAAACTTCAGATTTTAGGAAATGGACCCAACATTGAAAATCAATCTATGCAAAACTTCCATCCATAAGTTCAAATTTTAATTTTCTGCCCGTTTCGCGATTGCTAATGAGATGAATTTATTAAAGCATCCTACTCAAAACCAATTGGCAATGAGTGGAGAGGCCCAGGCTCATATACTAGCTTTGGAGGTTATAATTAATTAGTGCGAGACAAGTTTTAACACTCCCCCACACGTGCGACCCCTGACCCGCACGTGGAGAGATAAACAACGATTCAACACAAACAACAACTATCAACCATCAACGGCAAACTAAGGGGAATCAGCCATCAACAACATAGAATCTTCTAAGTCTCTGAAAGCCTAGTTCTGATATCATGTTAAAACATCCAATTCAAAACCAATTGGCAATGAGTGGAGAGGTCGCCCAGGCTCATATACTAGCTTTCGAAGTTATAATTAATCAATGTGGGACAAGTTTCAATGGAGTTCATTATTGTCAATAGTTGTTGATGTATTATGTTCATCAAAATTATTTCTGACCTATTACCTTCTAAATTATGTTTATTTCTTACCTAGTCGTTGGTATGCAGGGCGCCATTACGGGTAATAATGTTGCAAATAACACCTGTCGAGATGTGTGGACGGAATACCATGACATGGGAGTTGGAGGTATCAAAGCTGTCGCAGAATACAAGGTATATACTGCTGGAGATGTTTTGGATTTGCTTCACTTTGTTGCCCCCAAACTGATGGCCCGCGGTAGCACTCACTTTTCATATGGGATAGCTGACGATTTGGATGCCCCGAAATACAAACACTACAAATATTGGTCAAACCCATTGGAAACTAAGTGAGTATTGTACGCGTTATTTCATACTCTTCTGTTGTGAATCTTGTTTTGATGGTGTGCAAAGCTTTTCTATCTCTAATATTTTTTATACAACCATCACTATGACACATTTTCACTGTATACATGTGAATACCATGGGGAAAGCTGTTAAATGATATATTAATCGTTTTATGATAGTTGGACTGCAACTTCTTGTTCGAGAAAATAGTTTCTGATTCAGATTTGTTTTGCCAGTGAAATTACTATTCCCTATGGTTTTGGGGACATGGGAAGACTCCCTTCTTGTTGAGTATATTGTTCCTCGAAATTTGGTTTAAATTTATGATTGATTTATAACTGACGTGATTTAGTGCTTCAAAAAGATTGAAGTAGTAGTTCTGGACTACTCAAAATTACTGTTCTCTCTTGTCTAAAGACATAAGATTGACACCTGTCATTTGTTTGTTGGTTTTGACATGCAGGAAATTAGTTTATTCTCTTATCTTATAGGTTTTCATCTGTTGCTGCTGTTCTGAAAATTATATAGGTGGAAATGCCTCATCCACCCTCTAATTCAATATAAATGGCATTCAAAGTTATAACCAAGATGATAATTTCCTCATCCAGTTGCACACCAACTTGATATATGTCGAGGCTCTTTTCAACTTCCCGTTAAGGGTACAAATTAGTATCCCACATCTTTTGATTCGGTTGATATCTAATGCTCTTGGCTGGTCAGTATTAGTTCTTTCATGTAGTTTAGTGGACACAATGCATGCACAACTTTTCTAGTGGTTGGTCCGACCTCATTCACGGGAAGCTAATATATTGCAATTTTTCAGACTACCAAACGCTCCAGACATGGAAATTTATTCAATGTATGGCGTTGGCATCCCGACCGAGAGATCATATGTATACAGGTTGACTCCTTCCTCAGATTGCTACATTCCGTTCCAGATTGATACTTCAGCTGACGGTGGAGATGAAGATAGCTGTCTTAAAGGTGGGGTTTTTACTGTTGATGGAGATGAGACTGTCCCTGTTCTAAGTGCTGGCTTCATGTGCGCAAAAGGTTGGCGTGGGAAAACCAGGTTCAATCCTTCTGGAATTCGAACTTATGTAAGAGAATACGATCATGCTCCTCCGGCCAATCTGCTCGAGGGCCGTGGGACACAGAGTGGGGCCCACGTGGATATAATGGGAAACTTTGCTTTGATCGAGGACGTCATAAAAGTTGCTGCAGGGGCTATAGGGGAAGAATTAGGCGGTGATCAAGTCTACACTGACATCTTCAAATGGTCTGAGAAGATCAATTTACCGCTGTAGTTTCAAACGGTGAGCACTTTCATATCTTAAGTTCAAAGAGGCATAGGAATACAAGTTGAATTTTTTGGTGCCATTTTGAACTAATAACAGATACTGTTTCCCACTTGCTTTTTCCTGCTATTAAAATAAAATTTTCATTGAGTAATGTCGTGACTAGTAGGCCCCTTTTCCTCCCAAAAGGCTTATTTTGTAAACTTTTCAGTCTAAAACTTTATACCAAACAAATAGTTGTCATCCAGCCGCCCTCGCCAATTGATTTTGTTATAAGTTGTTCACACCTACTAAATTAAAGATCACGTAATTATATGATGAAATACATATAAATGACGTATTCAAACAAGGAGTTTTTTTTTTTGAACTGAAAACAAGGAGTTTGATACTCCGTATTTATTTGTGATTCTCTTGCAATTGGTTAATTTGGTTTTTTACTGTAGGTGCAATGATTTACTTACCAGGCGAGGTCTACTGTTTGAGTCTAGTATATTTTTTTACTGCAACAGATTTAGTAGACGAACACCGCCACCAATGAGAATTGCTTTTACTGTTATTGCTTTCCCTTGTGGAGGATTCACCGAAACTCTGTCAACTAGCAGCTGAGGAGCAAGTCGAATATTGGGCTCGTTTAGTGAAGAGCGTTATTGGGATGCACACTCGTTTTCACAAAGCTGCCACGCATAACAGTATGTTTCTGAAGTTACTCATAGTTAGCTTGATTGGCGTTGAAGGCAATTTGGATAACTGGAGTGGCATTTCTTGGCGTACTTGAAAGCTGCTTTGGCTCATCCTGTTGTCCATTTTCCCCCTTTATTCTTGACATTGGAGGAATCCTGGTATTCCAAAAAATGTTCCAAATTTCGAGTACAAATTTGTTTGTGTAACTATTATTGTTTGGTATTGGCCCCAGCCATGTATATGACGTCACTTTATAAACTTGGGCTACGTCACTTGTCAAGTTATCACCATGCACAATAGTGATGTGATGAGGTTATTTCTATATGTTCCTTTGATTGCTTGATGACAAATGTGTGAGATAATTAGTTGTCCTTGTACTTTATAATTATTTGTCTTTAATTAATTATGTATTAAAAAAAGAAGCAAACTAAAAATCTATCGCATATACGAAAAGATGAAAAATCAATTGCATGTGTGAGATTCATAATTTCACGTCTCCTAAGTGAAGTCACACTGGGTTTTCTATTACCTTAAGGAAGAGAAGAAGAACAATCAAAAAAGAAAATATAAAAACTGCCAATCAAAATAAATACTAAATAAGAGTAACAGGTGGTACACAAAGTTGGTACATAAAATTCTGGTAACACCTCATTAACCTTAACCAGTTAACATCTTAATAATGGACGGGACTGGGTCCATTGGGATTGGGATTTGAATGCAGCGTCTGCCCTAAGTGTTTTTTTTTTGTTCACTTGCTAAATTACCAGGTATGAACTAAATTATTAAAACTTATTTCGTTCTTTTTTGAATTTTACTATGGGTTTGGAAATAACTACAGTAACAATGAAAATTAGGCAATTACCCCAACGAAAATATGTCAATCGCAAAAAATAAGTTAATTGTAGTTAAACTACAGAGATGTAATGGAAAATGAAATTTTCACTGTAGTGAAACGAACTCCAACTAGTTTTCAATTACACACAATAACAAGTACTCCGTACTATTTAAAATACGCTAAAACACAAATGGATCATCCTAATGTCTGTTCAATGGGGGCTGTCACTAAGAACACCTCCAATGGGGGTTGACACTAAGAACACCCTTTGACCTGTTAGTTACTGGTAAAAATACACTGTTACACATGTCAAAGATCTTGCTTCTTAGTGAGAGCCCATTGTGTTGATTTTAGATTTTTCCAACACAAATTTTGTGTGCAAAAAAAAAAAAAATAGAGTTCAAAAATCGTTAATGTGCCTCCTTTGGCAAAAAATTTAAAATGGTTTTTTGGTCTTATCTTTCCGAAAAGAGCCGAAGTTTCTTCGTTTCGTCTTTACTCAAAATTTTTTTACATTTATTAGTTTTGCGCCAAGTTTCGTGGTTTATTGATTTGTCTCGACCAGACGAATCCAAAATGTATAAAATTATGGTCAAAAGTAGTTTTTTTAATGAAGCCGAAATGAACTAATTTAAAACTTGATGCAAAACTAACAAATATAATTTTTTTTTGAATAAAGACAAAAGTATAAAACCAATAAACCAAAAAACTAATTTATTGCCTTTTTGATATAGACAATAAACGCTAAGCTTGCTTGATTGGTTCAGTAGCCTAAATGGAATCAATCAATGAAACATAAGCATTCAACCAAACGGGCCCTTAATGATTCCCTCGGTGCAGTAGGCTGTTTTTTTGGCGTGGCGGTACCCCCTGAGACCACCACAGACTCCACCCCCTCCTTTTTATTTTGCGTGGCGTCTCCGATCACTCTCTCTTTCTCTCTCTCCACAGATCCGATTCCCCACCTACCTCTCTCTCCGTTTTCCAGGTAAGCATCCTCTCTCTCTCTCTCTCTCTCGCTCTCTCTCTCTATACTTACACGCATGCGTAGTCGGATCATAGTTTTACAAACCCAATTTGGTGTATTGAGACGCGTGTATATACATGGGTGGGCTTGTATCGATATACAACTTTACTGAGCCGTCGGTCAATTTTGTTATCACTTAGACCTAATAGTTTGTAGAATGCTTACAAGTTTTGTTCTCTAGTAGACCCAGTAATTAGGTTTCCGTTATGAACATAAGACTGCTTTGATTCCACTTCATGTACTCAGATTTTTAGGGTTTTTTTTCTTCTTGTTGGCTGCAAACATCTCACGTTTGGCAAATTGATTGATTGAATACTGTTTTTGCAACTCATTGTATGGTAAAGCTACCATCTTTATTCGATAGATGCTATTGCTTTCATAATTGGATGTTTGGCCACGGTTATAATTAAGAAGTCTTTAGGGGCATATAGTATCACTTGTTTGGGTGAATTTAGGGTTGTACTGAGTGGAAAATTCTAGCTGGGAAGCAAAGCTTTTGAAAATCTCTCTGTTAATTTTGATTCTCTGTTACAATGATTTGTGTTCCATATTAAATTTACTACTTGAAAACAAGCGTGACTGAAAACAGGATGAAAATTCCTGAATATACACTTTGACATCCGGCTAGTACATGTTATTTTAATCACAGGAACTTATAGTGGAGAACACACTTCAATTTTAAAGTGGGAGGAAAAGAATTAATAACGAGAATACTTATGTAGGTCAAACTATTTATTGGGTGTCCGCTAGCCTTAACAATGTCTGCTTGTCTACCTGTAAAAGAAATGTTCACAGGGTTCACCTCACATGAACCGTGACGTACCAAGTCACCATTCTTCCACATGTCCTAAGAATGTGTTCTCTTGGTTCTTCCCAAAGCATGTTGTATGCATACAGTGTGTGGTGCTTTGCTCCTAAATATGAAATGTCACTTTTCTAGATATACGGAGCTAGATTAGTTGTGCTGGTTCTTGGTGAGTGCTGCATTTTGAAGCCCTGATAGCATTATGAACTTATGCGTTTTCTGCTTTAGAAACTTATGAACAATCAGTTTTTAAAGTTGCTCACTCGCTTTGCTACCCGACACAATCTTCGTTAGTATTGATTATAAGTAGCTGTCAACTTCTAATTGGCAATTGTTTAGGCGGATGTTGTGAAAACTAAAGTTATTTCTCTCCAGCTTTTAGAAAATAAGAAGATGATAAATGTGCCCACTTCAAATTCTTTGGATGGATTCTACAATTGTTTCTGAAGCCTCAAGGGCTATGGTTGTTAGATTATATGTAATCAATATGTGAACTTAAGCATCAAAGACGCTTAGATTGATCGTAAATTCCCGACTAAAAGTAACTAGAACTTTACATAGTTGGATTTTGTACCTTAATTATTCTTGGTTGTAGATTTACCTTCTTTGTATTATGGCTTCCCTTTGGCATCCTATGAGCTAAAGCTTTGTGGGACTTGCTTGTTGGTTGCTTAGGAGTTGATTTATTAGGACAAACTTGTGCTCTCATCAGTAAAAGAGTCATCTTATTCGATACAATCTACTATATTTGGAATTTGGCTTTGGAAGTTTACTTTTGACAATTTAGTCTATTGAGGTGTGTAATTGCACTTAGCTTGATGAATGAGATGAGGCAGCGATAAGTACTTATGATATTTTATATATAAGGTCTAGTGTGGGTTGGATTGTTTCTTGATATGGAGCCCTCAATCTAGTGACCAGTCGTGTTATTTGATGGAGTCACTTTGAGAGGAGTGGAGGATGTTGTAAGATAGAAACTGATTCTAGCTGGGAGATTTTTCCATGACCCTTGGATAGGTGTATGTGATGCTATGGTTCCCTCCAATGTATGTTTCTTATTGCGGACAAGGGTTTCATGCACTAGTCTCATGGTACGTAATTTGAGAATGCTTTATGTTCTTCTCAATAGTTGTTGCATACGTAAGAAGCTTGAGAGGCCTTATAACCATCGTTGGAGGGCTATTGCACTTATGTGAATGCGCCTTGGGGTTTGTTTGGGATGTGTTGCAGACAAATAGGGTTCTAGATATCGGTTGGTATGGATGGTATCAGCCGATATATAACATGATTTTGGATCTCCGACATGGAAATTTACCTACGTATTGGCCGATACTGTCTGTTTCTTTGAGGTTGGCTGATACAGCCGTTTCACCAACATTGATACGTGGTTCCATATTGCGATTCAGTACTCTAGGAAGAAATGCATGCTTTTCATGTGTTGGAAAAGTGTAGGATGTGTAGAGGAAAGAGGTATGAAGTGTTGCAATCGTGCTCCGCCAGGTGCATTATTTGCTCCTCTTTATGTGCTTGTGCGTGCACGTGCACTCATGTTCCTGAGTAATCGTTATTCTGAAAGAGCTTCTTATATGTGTCCCTCCTCGAACCCTTTTATGGATTTTGTGCAAAATACAAAAATATTGGAATCATTTTGGCTGTGTTCATTTTGGTAGTTTAGGTTTGTTTTGTTTGTACGGGGGGGGGGGGGGTGTTTAATGATTGAAAAACTAAACATTCTTAACGAACACGACCTTTGTAGTTTCCTTGGTTTTGCTCAAATTGCTCCTATTTGGGCATGTAACAATAATTTGGGTCTTTTTCAAGAAAAAGAAAAAAGGTTGATTCGGGTAACACTATGATCCTTTTTTTTTTTTTTCATGTCCTAAATTCGAACATAAATAGTTTCTCTGGAGCATATGTTGTGTGTCCACTCATCCTTCGTTTGTTTGGTTTAGGTTTATAGTTCTCCAATCTTGGACTCAAGTACGAAACTCAACAAGCCTTCCCATGTACTTGTGGTTGGATTGTGAATTTGTTTCCCCCAATTGGTTCTGTTGGAGTTATGCCTTGAATTTTAGACGTTCAAAGTATGCACAGAAGTTTGTGCGAGCAGTTTGCATTTGGATCGAAGGTTTTGCTTCTGGAAATGGGTTTGGCAGATTTGGGATTTTCCGGGTGGATTCTGGAAATCCCGCGCGGGCGGGAATCAAAACCGCCTGGGCTGTTGTCTGGCCGACTTCTATACGGAATGCGCTCGGCTGCCCGTTTTTTAGGGTTTTAACCTAATTTTGTGTACTTTCTTATAAATAGGAGCCTTGTGGCCTCCTAGGATTTTGGACTTCTTGAGTGAATCCCCTTAAGGGAGCCCCAATGGGGTTCCCCGTAGTGCGTTAGGGTTTCTTGGTTGTTCCATTTATAGTCTTGAGTTATTGGGATTGGATATTAGGATTTTTTGCTTGTCTCTTTTGTGTTCTTGAGACTTTGTCCTTAGATATCTGTTGGGTGCTTCAACTGAGAGTTACGGGTATAGCCGGCTCCTTGTATTCTCTCCCGTTCATACTGAATCCTCTCTTGCTCTTCGCCTGTGGACGTACCTTTAGAGCTTCGTGCTTGGGGGGAACCAAGTAAATCTTTGTGTCCTTGATTTTCGCTTGTTGGTTTGTTTTCTCTTACTTCGTGGCCTGTCACAACAGGTTCTACTAAACGCTGTTTACTATAGCCTGGTTTAAAGTCAAAGGTTCTCCTAAACTACTCCTGATTAACTCTTCTATTTCAACTCCATCCAATACTGAAATCGTGATGCAGGAGCATTCCTTGATCTACGCAAAAGTATATTTTGCAGCCATTGTGGGCAACTTAAGAGTCGATTTAGTTTCTAAGTGTGTTCTTAATTCCTTGTCAAAGCGTCTTTTAAGTTTCTAGTCAATGTCTTTTAGTTTCTGGTCTAAGCATTTATTATGTGTCTTATCTATCTAGTAAATTGTGTTTTTGATTTTAATAGTGGTCTTGGTATTTGAAAGGTTTGTGTTGGGAAATGTCGAGCATTTATTAGTATTAAAAAGGCTTATCTTTGTAATGCCTATAAATAGTTGATCGAATAAAAATGAAAGGAAGAGTTTGAGTTTATGAAAATATTGTGCAAGTGCGTCTTGCTTGGAGTGAGTGATTCCTCCAACAATCAAGCGAGTGGCTTGGTCGCGTTGAGTGGCATCCGCGATTAGTAGCGTCTAGTGGCATCCGCTTTCCTAGTCGAGTGGCATCCTGGGACTATTGTAATCTTGCGGGTTTCGGCCTGTGTCAAATTGTTATCAGAGCGGTGATCCTACCCCTGTGGTGTTTTCATCCCGTGGCATTTGAAGATCAAATGTTGCGCATGAATGAAAGACCGAGGAAAGATCATGCGTTGGAGATCTTCTCCGATGAAGATTCATCTTTTCAACAACAAGAAGTGGATTGGACTTTACCTCCAATCTATGATAACTATACTGAGGATGGATTCTTAATCATCAACGAGAATCAAAATTTTGCTTCTATGGTTTCCCAATATTTCGTGCTAGGCAAAGCTTTAAGTGTGGAGTTCGTCCTTCCTCATGACCTATCACCTAGTTGTTCATGTAATAAGTTCAATTTAAAGATTTTTATCCAAGAATTAGAATGCTCAAAGGGAAGACGGCAATCATGGATTAAACTCGATTTTTGTTGCAAGACAAAAGTTAGAGCAATCATCCCACATCTCAAAATTCGAGGACGAATTTTCTCTAACCGGGGGAGTATGATGCAGGAGCATTCCTCGATCTATGCAGAAGTATATTTTGCAGCCATTGTGGGCAACTTAAGAGTCGATTTAGTTTCTAAGTGTCTTCTTAATTCCTAGTCAAAGGGTCTTTTTAAGTTTCTAGTCAATGTCTTTTAGTTTCTGGTCTAAGCATTTACTTCGTGTCTTATCCATCTAGTAACTTGTGTCTTTGATTTTAATAGTGGTCTTGGTATTTGAAAGGTTTGTGGTGGGAAATGTCGAGCATTTATTAGTATTGAAAAGGCTCATCTTTGTAATGCCTATAGATAGTTGATCTAATAAAAATGAAAGGAAGAGTTTGAGTTTATGAAAATATTGTGCAAGTGTGTCTTGCTTGGAGTGAGTGATTCCTCCTTCCTCCTACAATCAAGCGAGTGGCTTGGTCGCATCAAGTGGCATCCGCTACCCCCGGTCGAGTGGCATTCCGGGACTATCCTAATCTTGTGGGTCTCGGCCTGCGTCAAATCGTTTTCATTTTCATGCTTTTGGAAAGGGTAATTAGTTAGATAACGCTTCTCCTATGTTGAAGACCGACTAAAGTGATCTCAAGGGTTTTTCAGTTAACTTCAAGGCACTTCCAGTAATGAATCTGCAACAAGCTGTACAACCTAGATCTTCATCGAATGGATATGGCCGTCGGAGTAGGCCAGAACATAAGTTGCAATCTGGCAGAACAAACCTGACCAGACCAACAAATGCGGGTGAGAATAGCTGATCTTAATTGGTTATATTGTCCCGTTACATTTTCCATTCTAACTTCCGTTAGAGCAGGTGTACAGGGTGGCAATAAAGGTTCACAATATGGAGGTCTTTCACGTGAGCGGCTAGTATATTTGACGGCATGTCTTATTGGTCATAACGTGGAAGTCCAAGTGAAAGATGGATCCTTAATTTCTGGAATATTTCATGCAACAAATGCTGGAAAAGACTTTGGTATGTCCTGATAGTTCCGACTTGTTTGTTATTTAGTCAACAGCCCTTTGCTTCTCAAGTATCTACACTAACTTGGTTGTCATACGTAGGAATTGTTTTGAAGATGGCCAGCGAAATAAGATCTGGTCCTTCCCGAGGACAGAAGTCTATTTCCAATTTTGTCAGCAAGGCTCCTTCGAAGACTTTGATTATACCAGCTGAAGAACTTGTACAAATCATTGCCAAGGTTCTGTTACATTTTCTCTTCATAAGTTTATGTATATCGCTTCAGTGCTGGATTTGACTTGGTAATGTTATTCCCACGTATTTGAGACAAATGGTTGTACGAAGACTTTTAAATGTTAAAGATGCTAAAGGACGTATCTTGATATATACTACGAAGACTTTTAAATGTTAAAGATGCTAAAGGACGTATCTTGATATATACAGCAGTTCTTCTTAATCGTGGGTTTGTTCCCACTTATTTGAGACAATGGTTGTACGAAGACTTTTAAATGTTAAAGATGCTAAAGGACGTATCTTGATATTTACAGCAGTTCTTCTTAGTTTGTTGAATGAAGTCACTATATCTATGCTTTTAATATCTAATTATCTATTCGGTTAATCACTTGGACCAGGATGTCTCTGTAACCAGGAATGGCATGACAAACGATCTCCAACTTGTAAAACAGCAGGACATCATGATAGACTCCTCTATAGCACAATCTCGCCACGTCGATGGGGAGAGGGCGTTGGAACGTTGGGTCCCTGACGAAGATGGTCCTGAATGTCCTGAATTGGAGAGTATATTTGATGGTCATTGGAACAGGTTATCACCATTTTGTCTGTTTCTCATTTTCCATTTACGTAAAGGTTGTAGTGGATTCTAGACATTTGTCAGATTACTATGTCTAGATTGCTTTCTCTTATTGCTTCAGTGGAATGCTGTTCAGTCTGAAATCCCTTTAGTACTCAATCTATCAATACTTCTCAGACTTTTGGCAAAATTGGTTTCTCTTTTGGTGGTAACCATTAGCTAATTTATTCTACTTCAAACCTGTGATGTTAAATGCGGTTGCTATAGTCAAATACATACTGGTGCAAGGAGGCTTCATGCTGTATTATTACGTAGGATTCTTGCTCCAAAAATATTTTTATTTCATGAAAGAATAACGAAGAATGCAATTGCCAGGCCAATCTCCTTTGTCTGTGATGCTTTGACTGATTGTATTTCACCTATGTAGAGGATGGGATCAGTTTGAAGTAAACGAAACTTTATTTGGAGTGAAAAGCACCTTTGATGAGGAACTTTATACAACAAAACTTGATAGAGGTCCTCAGATGAGAGACTTGGAAAGGGAAGCTTCTAGATTAGCTAGAGAAATCGAGGGTGAGGAAACCCGAGATCTACATTTGGCCGAGGTGATGACTTACTCCAGCTCATATCATTTCAAGTTCCTGTTTTCCTCATCTGCCCTTAGGGAAAGGAAGTTTCCTTTAATTTCACATATTTCTCGTGTTCTGTATGATAGGAACGGGGCATTCAGCTTCATGAGAAGTTGGATATTGATGAGGAAACCAGATTCTCATCAGTATTTAGAGGGGTTGATGATAGGGGATATGACGAAAATGAAGATGTATGGTCAAACTCGTACAATGAAACCTTTGGCAGTGCCCCAGGTCCTGTTGTTTGCAGGTCTTTTGCTGACTTGGCGAGTGGTAAAAGTAATGAAGGAGGTCAAGTGTCATTTTGCTCTTCATCTATGGTAATAATATCCTTTTGAGGAGTTCTTACTGATAAGCTTAACTGTGGGATTTGTGAAAATATGCAGATTAGTTGTTTTATGTACAGATTGGAACTTCTGAGAAATGAGTAAATTATTTCTCTATTAACCAGGGTTGAAGAAGTAATACCTTGTTCCAACTAAGGTTTTGATAGTTATCAGGACACTGCTAAAACGTAGTTCAAATGAAATAATTGGTGTAAAGATACTTATTAAAAGCATGTTGTTGGCGAAATAGGTAAGAAAAATAGTTAAGAGTCAGTTATACAAAATTTGTTGTTTCTAAGGTCGTACCATCCATTGGTTTTGTACATAAGATGAGTTTGACTGACTTTGGCCACCCCACTATGATTTTTTTTACCCCACTATCATTTTTTTATTAGTGTAACCAGACCTCTACTTTTTTTTTTTTTTGAACTAACCAGACCTCCAAGTATCTTGATCATATTTTCTTCCTTTCATATTTTGTGGGATGCAGGATGAAGTACAATCTTCTCTGTCGAGCACTGCGAAGGACTTACAGCCTTCAATTTCAAGAGAGTATTCTGGACAGCTGTCATCTGAATTTCTTCCTAAATCTTCTGGGTTGGATAGTGAAAGCAGGTTACTTTTTATTTATGTTGACTAAAGGAACTACTTGGGTCATAGTTGGACCAGAAGTAGACTTATTACATAAAGGAACTACTTGCGTCAAAGTTAGACCAGAAGTAGACTTATCAGTTCCATGATTTTCTTCTGGGTTTTTAATCCAGCGTTGCTGATTTTAGGATCCAAGAGCATCAATTCAGTGGAAAGCATGATGGAAGCTCTTCTGTTAAGGAGTTTGTAGATAAGCAACCGGCAAGTGAAGCTTTGACCTCTTTTACATATTTCCTGTGCAAAAGGGGATTCTCTGGTTTCTTATTATATTTTATACAGCCTAATTTCTCTCTTACTAATGCAGTTATCTGAGGAGGCACAGACTTCAAAATCTGGGGGTGAGAACTTTTTCATGTCTGCCAATCGTTTAGAAGTTGCAACTTTTAAGCTGCCAACATCATGTTGAAATGTCCTACTAGTTGAATTGGCTAAAATATCAGTTTCTCAGAAGTAATCTTTTTTCTTTAATACTGTCCCTGCAATTTTAGTATTTGACTGGGGAGGTATTGATCTATGCAGATTCTCAAGTTCTGAGGGCAAAGAAAGATGACCACAATATAGGGACATTATCCCCCAATGCCACTTCATATGCTCCATCTCTCGGAACATCCAGCGAGGAAAAGAAGAGTTCTCCTAAAGAGGTGTCAGAGGATTCGGCACCTCTGAAAACACAAGGAGCAAAACAGTCTACTGCATCTAGGGGACGACCTGGTAGCTCCGCATCATCCACTTCAGATTGTGGAGGTGCTGCCTCTGCTTCTAGCGGTCCCATCTTATCACCAAGCTCGTCAGTGGTTTCTTTGTCTTCGGAAAAATCAACCTTGAATCCCTATGCTAAGGTGGGATGGTATTTATTCTTGCTCATCATTTTTCTTCATGAATACCCTTTGGCCTGTACTATTCCAAATCAGATGTAAAAAACGATTCATGTCCTCACAACTTATTAGTACAGCACTCCATCCAGTTCAGTATGTTCTGCTAGCCAGTTGGCTACTGATTCCTTGCTGATTAATCTTCCCATACTTTTTGTTGGCTTTAATTTGTTGTTCAGGAATTCAAACTCAATCCGAATGCAAAGAGTTTCGTACCATCTCAAAGTCCTTTAAGGCCTGCTTCTCCAGTGTCTGATGGCTCTTTCTATTTTCCATCTGTTCCTCATATGCACAGCATGCCTGTAGGAATGGGGGTAAGTAGTTCTGTATAACATTTTGCGTAGCCAGTTTCCCCTAGCTCAAGTGTACAGGTAGAAAGTCAGCATGCTATTGAGAAGTTAGTATTCCAGATTAAGTCCTCTCTTAATTTTGGCCTGTAAATGCTATCTGTTCTTTTGCTTCATATCTAGTCCCTTAGAGTGGCAACATGAAGATTTGTCAAAGATTGCGTCCTCTCTTAATTTTGGCCTGTAAATGCCATCTGTTCTGTTGTTTCATATCTTAGTCCCTTAGAGTGGCAACATGAAGATTTGTCCGCTTTTTGACTTAATACACAGCCTATGTATTTGTCCACTTTGTGGTTTTGTACGTCGTAGGCTAATTATGTGTGTGACGAGGATTTGACTTGCGTGGAGAGTGGTAGGAAGTAGTGTGAGGGCAAGGAGAACTTAATAGAGGCCAAGTATGGATCATTATGAACACTGCCTCTTCAGACCCCCTTTACAACGTGTCAGCCACTTCTTCAAACTTCTCATTATTAAAGAATGAAACCCGTAGTGTCAGACACTTAACCGAAACTCCGCGGCCACTTTCATGACACTTTTGAACCCGCCGAGCATGTTGTGTGATGAATTACTTCATAGTAGCAATGTTTTGCATTTTTCTTACTGACAATATAAGGATATTGGTATATTTTCTGTGGGTCATCAAAAGTAATAAGATTGCTTCGTGCACGTTTGATTGTAGAATTGGTAAAAGGAACAATTCACTTCCACAAGAGAAGATGCATTTGTATTTGTGTCCTTGAATTATGTCTTCATAACTTGTGAGGAGGGGGGAGATGATGTTTGAATAGTTGGTTTGTGATTGCTGTGAGTTCTATTGGTTTATGATCCGTGGCAAATTAATTACTTAAATGGTGATGCAGATTGGACCCTCGTTTGCACACCAGCCTGTTATGTTCAATCCGCAGGTTGCGCCGATGCAATCACCACAGGCTTATTTTCATCCGAATGGACCACAGGTATACCATTGGTTTATCGATCTTTTGGAGTGTCGGCAGGTAGCCGAGCAAAAAAAAAAAAGTCTCGGCAGGTATTGTACGGTACTGTGTCATCATAATAGTTAAATGTCAAACTTAGAACTATTTGCTCAATCTCATTGCAGTATGGGCAGCAGATGATTCTTAATCACCCCCGACAGGTCCTTTACATGCAGACATACCCCCCTGTAAGAACATTGGATTTCCCTCTTTTCTTTTCACAGGCTTAGTAGTTCAAACACTTTTTTTTTTGTTCATCGTAAAACAGTTAAAAACAGTTTTCAATATTGCTGTGGGGTGATTTCAATTCAGGGTAGTGTATGCGAAATTTATGTTACATGTCATTGGAAATCTGAACTAGCTGCCAAATTTGCAGTGTCTCTAGAATTCAAGAAAATCAGTTGTTTTCTATTTGAGCATTACTTGCGACAGTTCTCTTCACCAATTGGAAAACACGATAATACTTCATTTTTTCTTGTTGAATGATGCGGTACAACTAGTTTACAAACTAATGCAGTAAATGTACACAGCATTACCACTTCTATGCATGATGCAATACTTAAATGGGCTCGTCCACTAAAACAGTGTCACATGCACTTTTATTACATTAGTTGGTACATTATTTAGTGTCTCTAGACTTTTCTAACCGGAAACAAGATTTATATGCATCTTTAAACGACCAGGATTTTGTAGGATCCAACACATCAAATACGGAGTATATGTCATGAGTTTTTATTGTGCAGACTTTCGTTTTATGAAATTTCGATGTAATCACAATTAAAAAAAGTGTTAACCACTGCTTTTGCTGACAATGAAATGGGAATCATGATTGCTCAGTAGTCTCTTTGCAGCTTACTTATGGTAACATTTTCAAATTTTTAATGCAATTTACATACTTTTTGTTTACAGGAAATGCAATTTAAGGGAAGAGAGTTTTAGCTAGGTGGTTTGGACTGTGTGTCTGTGACTCGGAAGTGCTTTTCATGAATAAACTTCTGGCGCTAGACTCATCGGAACAATTTTCCGAATTGGAATCCCTGGCAAATGATGGGACCTGATACTTCACAGGCACGACATTTTTGCTCGGATCCGGGATAGAATTTCACAACATTGTAACCTTTACCTTGGAAATTAAAAAAAACAAAAAAACAAAAAAACAAAAAAAACAAAAAGAGATTTTTGCCATGACTTTGGACATTCTTACAGTGGTAGTACCTCTCTCTTTGTTTTGTTTTCTTGTTTTTGTTTTTTTTTTTGTTTTCGGTAAATTTATTTGAGATCAGCAAATTAAGGAGCATATACAAGTTTTTATGGTTTGTTACTGCGGTGTGTACAGACTCTTTCGTTGTTCTGGTTCGATTGTTTTGTTTTTTGTTTTTAAATTTAGAGATGCAATTTCTATTTATCTATGAATAATGTTTTGGGTAATTAAAATTAGGATTGCAGGTTGAAGACGGGTAGATAGTACTTGATTTTAGGTTCACTTAAGGATATGTAAAATTAGGATTGCAGGTTGAAGGCGGGTAGATAAATACGCCCTCCGTCCCTTTTCGGGATTCCAATTTTTCAAGGGAACAAAATGATTATTTCAAAAAGTATTTTTCTTTCCTATTTTGCCCTTCACTTACAAGCCATCAATGCAATCTAAAACCAGGTGGGCCCATTACTCCAAATCTCCCCAATTTGCAACATAAGAATGGGCGGGTCTTTTTGAATTCTCAAAGTACACTCCCAGATTCCCTTGTAAAATGTAAATTTGATTGATGTGGTAGTAGTAACCATTTAAACAAAAGGTCAATTATGGAAATTCACCTAGTTTTTATTTTTATTTTATCATCCAACTAAAATTAAACCAAGGCACAGAGCCACATCAAGAGTTCAGACAGACTGTTATAGTTATACAGACCCATAAAGATCATTAGTCTAAAATATGCCTAAATCCTAGGCAGTCCATAATCATGTATTCTCTAATCGAATGCGGCATGTCCTCAGCCAAGACTAGATGTTCCTCCTGTTCAGCACCCAGCTTCGCAAGATGATCTACACATTGGTTCGCATTTCTGAAAATGTGGACTAGTGTAGCTTCAACCCGGGTAAGCAATAGTTTGGCATCAGTGATGATGCTGCTTTGGGGTGATTCCCTGCGCTTCCCTCATTTACCAAGTTCACTTCCACGCTTGAATCCGATTCGATAGTCACCCTGGGCATGTTCTTTTGAAAGATAATGGTCAGGCTCCTATAAATCACTCATAGCTCCGTATGTAAGCTATTCTCCGCCTCCAATTTCCCATAGAAGCCCATCATCCATTGCCCTTGTGAATCTCGAAAGAGACCTCCAAACCCAGCCTTGGTGTTTGTCAAGTATCGACATCCATCCGTATTGAACTTTATTGTACCTACATCCATCCGTATTGAGCTTTATTGTACCTACAGGTGGAGGTACCCATTTAGTTAGTCGAGGGCTTCTCAAGCCATTGGTAGTAATAGATTTGAAGGCCCCACTTATCTCTCGAGCATAGGAGGTGATAGACTTGAAACTCGTCGTCATAGGAACTTCTACATTATCAAAACTTTTCTTGTTGCGGTTTTTCCATATTTCCTATAAGGTAACTATGAACAATGTGCTCCAAGGTGTATCACCACCCACACCCGAAATCTGCTTGACTTAAAATTGGCAGAAATCCATTCCAATAAAGGGCAACTCAATCTACTACTAAGCCAATGACTACTCCGAAGATAAGACCAAAGTTCCACAGCCTTAGGGCATTCCCTAAAAAGGTGATTAGTATCCTCGGTTGCCCCAAGGCATCTAGGACACCATTATGTAGGGATCATTCCTCTAAGAGCTCTGAGTTGATTAGTGGGGAGTTTGTTATGGAGAATTAACCAAATAAAAGTTTTAAGTTTAACGGGGATTTTAAGTTTCCAAAACCAGTTCCAACTTTGGATATCGTTAACATCCCTATTAATCAACTCTTGAGCTGCAGAAACCGAAAAATTATAATCTTGCGAGCCTATCCAAGTAGGGATGATCAGGAGCATGAGCATAATTAGTAAATGAATATTATGAATAGCCCCAATCGTCTCATTGTCCAGCACATTAGCAATGGTAGATAAGTTCCAAACCCCGTTGTTATCTATGATATCACTCACCTTTTGGTTTGAAGAGACATGAGGACCAAGGAAGGCCAAGCCTAATGGTTGGTCCCTACACCACCAATCATTCCAAAGGTCGACTTTAGTACCATCCCCAATGGACCATTTAATCCCCTTTTGCGTAATTTTAAAAGTTTTCTTAATGCTCCGCCAAGTATGGGAGGCAGTCTTGCTATTAGGCCAATTGGCAAGAGTATGTTTCTTAAGATACTTGTTTCTAAGCATTTGGACCCACTGTTTATCCTGCTTATTGTTCAAGTTCCATCCCAACTTAGAGAGCAAAGCAAGATTTTTATTTATCGCCTTTTTAAGCCCCAAACCCCCCTTTATCTTAGCTCTTACAAACTTGGTTCCAATTAACAAGATGGATTTCACTGGCAGTATCTCCCCATAAGAAATTCCTATTTAATCTGTCAAGCTTATCACAAACATGTATAGGAATTTCCATGGTTTGCATCAAATAGCTGGGGTTTGTAGAAGTGACATGCTGAACAAGGGTGGTCCTTCCAGCTAAAGACAGAGTATTACTACTCCAACCTTCCAACCTCTTTTGAACTTTTTCAATCAGGGCATTAAAATGCATTTCGGAGATTCTGCCATGAAGAAGAGGAACACCCAGGTATTTTCCAAAGTCAGTAGTAAGAGGGATCCCACAAAGGGCACTGAGCCTTCCATCTCTTCTTCTAGGAACATTAGCCGACATAAACACTTTGGACTTTTTAAGGCTAATAGTTTGATGTTTTAAAGCTATCTTGACCAAAAAGGATTAAATCATTAGCAAAGAATAAATGAGCAAGCGCGAGCGTGCGGGGAGGAATTCTTAGACACTTCGATACCTTTCCAATTGCCCTCATCAGTTCTAGAATTGATTAAAGCGGATAATCTCTCCATGCAAAGAACAAACAGGTACGGAGGCAGAGGGTCCCCCTGTCTAAGTCCTCTCCCAAGAGAGAACTCTTCCAAGGCCTCCCCATTCCATAAAACCGAAGTAGTAACACTAGTGACACAAGTCATAATCAAGGAAATCCATTCTTCATTAAACTTGAAATGCTTAAGGGTGTCATGAAGAAAACTCCAAGAGATTTTATCATTAGATCAATTTTGAAAACCATACCTCATTTTTTTACCAGTTTTTTAATCTCAAAGTGTGAAGAATTTCTTGAGTAATGATGATGTTATCATTAGTCGGTCTATCCGGAATAAAGCTGCTTTGGCATGGAGAGAGAATTCTATGCAGAAGAGGCCTTAACCGACTCACAAGGATTTTAGTACTAATAGTCTTACATAAGACATTACAAAGGCTTATATGTCTAAACAAATTAATATTCTCAGGATTCTCGCTTTTAGGAATGAGGGCAATAAAGGTCTTATTCATCTCTTTAGGCATAGAACTAGAATTAAAGCAAGCTTTAACAAACTCACACACTTCATTTTTCCCACAATACTCCAGAAGGAGTGGTAAAAAATTGATTGAATACCATCTGGACCAGGAGCTTTGTAAGCTTAAATGTATGTGCCTAATGGTCTCCCAAATCAGCATTGGAAATAGGAGCACACAAACGAGAATTCTATTCCTCAGTGAGGCTGAGAATAGGGGTATTTGAAGTACTGCTCCCACTCGGAGAAACAGCGTTACCTTTAAACATTTTCTTAAAATGGGTTTGCACCTTAACTCTTTTAAAAGGTCGGGATCATCAATCCAAATATTATCCGAATTCTTAACCATACTAATGGATGCCTTCCTTCTACGAATGAATGATGGTGGAAAGATGGAAGTACCTCGTATTCCTTTCCCCTAGTTTCTATTGCTTATTATGGAAAGTGGACTATCATTTTGGGACGTCCCAAAAAAAAAATACCGGACTATCACAATGGGACGGAGGGAGTACTTGATTTTAGGTTCACTTAAGAATATGTACTACGTATATATTAACAGTATATTACCTGATTTCAGTTTCCCGATTTATCCTCATCTATATATGTTTCATAATTTTAACAGTAATCTATATTCTATTTTAAAATCTGGTCAGGTTTGCCATATTGATTGATGAGATTATATTTACATTTCTTTATTAAAAAATTACCATACATGTATCTTGTAATGACAAATTATATCTCCCTCTTAACATCTTAAACTATTCGCGCAAATAATAATTATTTGCGAGAATAGTTTATTTAAAATCCGGACCGTTGATTTCATGCACGGACGGTTAAGATGCACCGTCCGTGCATATTGCGTACACACGCTTGCGTACGTGTCCGGTTTTTTTTATTATCTAATTGGTGTTAAATCTCTTCCTAATCGATTTCAACCACAAGCCCCTTCAGAAAAAATAAATAAAAACAAGAACAAGAGTTGGGAAAATGTACAATTGTTACGCTTTTTGTCATGGAGGTGCAACCAAGAATGGAACTTGGGTTTCGTTGAGCCAGACGATTGAGAAGGGTCGCGTTCGAGCGCCTGGATTGATCAAGATTTAACACGATCGAGAGTCGGATTTCACGCCTGAAATCAAGTTACGATTATGAAATAACGTAATCGGATAGAGAAGAAAAAGCACCATACAATACAAAGGCAAATAATAATTCTAACAAGCTTAGTCGTTGCTTAAAGGAGTTCCATAGCCTATAGATTCAAAGCCTTTTTTTTTTTTTGGGTTATTCATTTTGAGCCACGAAACTAACTTGACTAATAAGAGCTGGAAGTTTGGCCAAGAATACTTACCTATGTTAATTATGGCCAAGGTTACTTCAACTACAATTTACTTACTTTTTTGGTCCCGTCTTAATACTGTTATTTGTTTCAGTCAAAACGGGGGTATTCTTGGTATTTCACCATCCATCGTGCGTTTATTTCACAAAATTTAGGTCGTTAGCCATTTTGGTCCCCGAATTATTAGTAAACTGTCAATTTGGTCTCCAATCTAGACATTTAACCAATTTAGTCCCCTGGCCTATGTTTAAAATTTATGTCCAAAAAATCTGTTTTTTTTTTTAAATTTTTTATCCAAACTCAATTTTTTCGTGGAGTTTGTATCTTAAATTCTTACTTTTCCAATTCCTCTCATCAAAACGAACAAATAATCCACAAGAATTTGACGTGAAACTAACAAATTTCATTGTCATCAAAAAAAAATATTCAGATTAAAAATAATCTGCTTCTTGTTGGATCAAGGTCTATTAGAATCTAATGGGGAAAAAATATCTATTGGAATCTCAGATACTAATATTAGTTTAGTTATGCGCCTTATGAAAAAAAGTCTATTTATTATGCGTAATTTAGTTATGAACTAAATTACAAGATCCAATATTTTTTTTTGCATTTTTTAGTTTTGCATGCATTAAAATTTTATGAATTATTGGTTCGTCTAGACGAGAGGAATCTGAAAGTAAAAAATTGGATTGGGAAGCAAATTGGCAGTTCGCAAATACTTCGGGGACCAAAAGGTAAATAATCCTTTTTTTGTTGAAATAAAATATAAATGCGCGTTGGATGGTGAAATACCAAGAATGTCCCCCGTTTTGACGGAAACAAGTATGGCGTTAGGGCCGCGGACCATTTTGACACTCATTTTAAATGGGACTAAATTGGTTAAATGTTTAGATTACGGACCAAAATTTACAGTTCGCTAATACTTTGAGGACTAAAATGGTAAACAAGCCCTTGAAGTACTCATGACAACAGGCAACAACATGAACATGCAAAAATGATATTTTTTCAATTGGAGGAGATTCATGTCTCCTCAAACTCAAACTAATTAAGATGATGTTCGTTTGCATGTACAATTCACGAAAAACTTGGTTTGATGAACGGATAAAATTAAATTACAGATTTTAGTGGATACTGATAGTCTTTTTCAATTGTTTCCTTTCTAAAGATAAAAACATGCTCTTATTTGAAAGATCTTCAAGGATTTAGATAGGATATAAATAGATAGAGAATTCAAGATTTCACCTCATGTTATCTAAGCTGAATTTGGATATTCTTAATGTGCTAAAAGCATCTCTGCGTAACAAATAAGATCATCAAATTGGATTTTATGATTTTCTTCGATACGGAGAATCTTTTTTTAGTTATTGTTTCACTTTTGAAGACATGTTCTTAATTATTTCGAGGATCTACATATAACGACATCACACGTCATCTCAGACTAAAGTCTAAAGATGATGTTTGACAATCGTTAATGTGCTAAGAGCTTCTTTGATTAACAGATTTTCTCAGGTGTTAACATCATTTTTAGTTGCCGTTCCCCTTATTTTGTGATCTTTTGTTGTTCCCCTCATTCAAACATGTTCTGACTTTAAGAATCAGGATGCGACGACTCGGTAAGAATTTTTTGGATGCCACCTCACCTCAAATTAGAGTAATAAGTTTGATTACTACGAGCGTCTTTTACTTAATGGGCTTGACTATGGAGTAATATAGTAGTATAAGATTAAGTGATTTTCTTGCTGTTTGTATCAGATTTAGGACCCGGCCGGCCAAATTATTCGTCACGTGTCTTTGGGATTTCGTTTTGACGTTTTCTAGTGCTTCTCGAGAAAAAGAGCAACACACTTGATCTTCTATGACATGTTCTCGTTCTACTACGAAGGGATGCAACAAAAAGCGAAATAATTATACATCTTTAAAATATACGTACCATTCATTACTACGTAATTAAATAAATATACCAACAATTTTGTTGCATAACATTACCAAGGATCAATCAAATTTGATTACTTTCTTTCGTTCCAAGTTACTACAAGAGATCGGCGGTCGCGTCGTCATACAGTACACAGTATTCCTCATCCTTTTTTTTTTTTTTTTCCTCAGCGGAAGTCAAATATCACCTATTGTAATTAGTGGGGTTCACGTGCCTTTTGAGATTTCGTTTTAGCATTTTCCAGTGCTTGTCAAGAAAAAGTGCAACACTTGTGTATTGAAGTATTGGCATTTGACTACTATTTTAGTGTTTATTCCTCTTCTAATGACATGTTCTTGTTCTAAGGATTTGGATGCAACAAAAAGTGAAACAACTATTTTTCTCTCTAAAATAAAGAATCCTACAAAATGTGAAATGTATAATACCTATGCAATATTGGTAATCTCTTAACTAGTGTAATATATGACCAATGTTGTTGCGGAACATTGGACTATTTTTTATAGGAGCAATCAAATTTGATTATTTATAGGATTATTTTTTCATTTTGAAGAATGAAGGTACTTCAACGGTGCTTCATTTCTTTCTTAATAAAGATAGAAATGAAGAATTGT
Source organism: Gaultheria prostrata (assembly GCA_036023075.1). Classification (NCBI taxonomy): domain Eukaryota; kingdom Viridiplantae; phylum Streptophyta; class Magnoliopsida; order Ericales; family Ericaceae; genus Gaultheria; species Gaultheria prostrata. Next base: position 40,381 of record JAXBDA010002484.1, read on the forward strand.
GATTGGAAATTGAGTGAAATAGTATCACTCTTCATATTCACTTTTTGAATAAAAAATAATTTTTTAATTTTTCAAAATGAAGAATTGGGTTGGAGATGCTCTTAGGAACAAGAGGGCGGTCACGGCTCACACTACATAGTCTTCCTCATCTTTCTTTTTTCAAGGCGAAAGTGAGTATTAAATATTTTAGTTAGTTAGTATGGTTTTCTTATTCGTTAGTTAATAAGTTTAAACTACTGTTAAATACTACATGGGACTACAAAGTATCTACCATCAGCCACCAGGCCACCACTCCGGTTGTGGTCTTCCACATCGTCGAATTGTCCATTTAAGTAGTAATTTATCAATGACGTTTGGGTCTTTTGCCAACAAAACAAAGAAAGAAGAGAGATTTATTTGTTCGTTAACTTTGAGGGCCTTAAAATTAACCAAAGAGCAAGTAAAGAGCCTTGGCACCCGATAAAATCAAATAGAAATAAACTACTGTAGAACTTAAATAATTTTCATTAGGTTAGTCGGATTAGGAGAGAACCAATATGTAAATAAAGTGTCGTAAAAGCAAGTCAATTTTCAGCAATCGAAAGTCGAAACCATTCATTTTAGGGCGGCTGAAGGGGGCATTTAACCTTATGAGGCACTGCACTTCTGAACCCTTCAATACACATGTAACACATTGCACAACTGGGTTACATGATGATTATCAGTCGCTTCGACCCTATTTTTTTTTTTTTCAAATTCAAATCGAACCTGAATTGAAATGCGACGGATTTCCTTTCACATAGACCATAACTGCATCGGACAGGGACTTGATTTCAATGGGTGTTTTATACATATGAAAGCATTTATGTAAATAAATACATATGAGGCATATGCCATTTATATTTTGGACGGCATTTATGCTGTGTTTTAAGGTTTGGGTTTAGGTACGAATATTGTATAAACCCAAACCAAAATCCACCGATTTTTCAAATTACAACCAAAATAAAACTCGCAGTAAAAAAATCGTAAAAGTCATGTAAAAACTACCCTGATCAGCTTGAGCGAGACTGTTATCTTAGAATGCACCGATTTTTCAAATTACAACCAAAATAAAACTCGCAGTAAAAAAATCGTAAAAATCATGTAAGAACTACCCTGATCAGCTCGAGCGAGACTGTTATCTTATAATGCAACAAAAAACGATTAGGAGCACTACAAAATTAAAGCAAATATTACAAATCCACTTAAGATGCTGGTAGTGATCTGGAATCTTGATGGTATATGATAATGAGCCGTACAAAGATTTGAAAGCAATGGGGTCAACTATTTGGAGTCACTAGAGATTTAGTCGAGTTCAACAATGATAAAATTGGTTTTATTTAGCATAGAAATAAATTTTTAAAAGAAGTCGGAAGATCTTAATCTTATTCTCGATATACGCAAGGTCAGATGTCAAAATCTTAGAAACAAAATAAATACTGTTTCAAAATGATTTTCCCCACTTTTTGGGATTAAGTGACTCCGCTTTGATATTTTCCCCTCTGCCCTTGAGTAGGGAGGGCGCGTGACGGGCTCCCGTTTAATAAACAGTGCTAAAAGTTTTTATTTTATTTAGCTAATAAATATTTTATGTATTAATCAAGACGTAGAACAAGTAAAAACTAAAAATGATGATGTAACAAATAAATAAACAAAAATTAGTAACTTGGCTGGATTGTTATTTTTATTTATTTTTTGGCCGCTTCAAGTTTTCCCCGTTTATATAAAGTGGCAGAAGAGGAAGATTTATAGCAGCAGCAAAGCCAAGACGATAAGGGAGATATACACA
>JAXBDA010002485.1:0-42161 GCA_036023075.1 Gaultheria prostrata
GGGGGGGTGGTTTCTGTGCATGGGATGCATAGCACCGTGCTGTGCAGCTGTGGCGAGTCCGCGCCGGCCTTGTTCCGATGATTGGATAAGTTCACCACGTAGAGCTCGTCGAATACTATACGTGTACCAAAAATCAAGTCGATCGGATATTTGTAAGTGCGTCTTCGGAACATAAATAACTTGAAAAGAAATGGAACACAAATGGACACAAACACTGGATCAAAACTGGTTTTTTAAGTTATTTGTGTTCCGATGAGGCACTTAAAGATATCCGATCGAGTTGATTTTTGGCACACTTATAGTACTCGACGAGTTCTACGTGGTGAACGTGTCCGATCGTCGGAAAAATACCGGCGCGGCCGCGCCATGCGGGTGCACAGCACGGTGCTGTGCATCCCTCTGCACAACACCCCCCTTGAGTCCAATACACACCTTTAAAAGATGTGTTTGTAGCATTTTCCTAAATACTGACAAGGGTACGGGCCATGTTAGGATTTTTAAACAACCGTTCAATCCCACAACGCCCCTACTTGGGAACAATGAATCACAGAATGAAACAAGAAAACAATGGTGCGTAATGAAAATACGAAAGGAAAAATAGGAGACATAAGATATACGCGGAAAACCTCAATGCGAGGAAAAACCACGGGAACGACACTAGTCCACTATGAAATCGAATCAAGTGTACAAGTCTTCTCGCAATCTCTTTGAGATTTGCATTTTCTCTCGCCTCTCTCTGTTTTTCTCTAAAAATTCGTAACCCTAATTACCAACTAACTGCAATGTAAATAGGTCAGACCCTATGACCGAAATTACACACCCAAGTCCAAAAATATCATTACATGCTAACTCCTAAGGTCACACTTTGAACTGCGGGACATTGTCCCATGGAGGCTCCGCCTCCTATATCCCGGGCTAAACCACTGCTGAAGATTGTCTACATCCCAACAGGCCAGAGGGCCGAAATTAATTTCTTTTGTAATCCAATGTGCTGCAATTCCAAAAGTTGTAGTACTTTGTATTAAGACTTGGTATCTCATTGTGGATTCTGCAGAAAAGAAGAGAGAGAATTAATGAGAAATTGAAAATACTGCAGAGCCTTGTCCCTAATGGAACAAAGGTAAATTTTTACCTTGTAAAGATTAATTAATTCCTATGTATCTTTTGTTACTCCCTCCAATCTATTTTAAGTGGCCATTATGGGAAGACATGCAATTTCGAACTCCTACAAAATAAATTTCTTTGTATAATATTTTAATTTGTTTTATACCCAATTAAAGTGCTCATTGATTACTTTAATTTGGTGCAAAAAATTTAAAAATATTCTTTGGAAGTACATTTTTTAACTTCTACAAAAATATACATTTTCCAAATGGGTCACTTAAAATGGGACGGAGGGAGTAATTAAACTCTTTTCTTTTTGGCATAAGATTAAATCCTTATTTTCTATAATAATCATATGACAGGTTGACATTAGCACAATGCTTGAAGAGGCAGTCCAATATGTGAAGTGCATGCAGCTGCAAATTAAGGTAGGTAGAGCCATAGAGCACCCAATTATTTTTTTCTGTATTTATTTTTTCTTATATAAAATTCATTTTTCTCCTACTTTTTGTCATTGCAGTTATTGAGTTCTGATGATCTGTGGATGTATGCTCCTATTGCTGCCTACAATGGAATGGACATGGGACTCTACCAGAAGATTTCACCATCTCTATGATCAAAATTTTCTTTAGGGCCCATTTGCTGAAAACAACTAAGAGAATAATATTTGTTGAGGGCTGAGGAATAATTCTAATGTTTAATACTACTAATTATATTCTAAATTAATGTACTTTTGCACATGGTTTAAGAGCCTAATTAATTTGGACTAGGTTCAAGATACATGCATGCATGGGATTTTGGACCATCCCCGGAAAATAAAAAATAAGAACAACAGATTTGTGTCTGATCGATCATACATGTAATAATCTTTAGATTAAAGAAAAATCAGAACATATTGTATTGTTCTCGAATCACCAATATTCGGATGATATTCGTCCCGGGCATTCTTTTCTACCATGATGCAATGCAATGATTTCAAGCTTATTTGAAATTCAACTAATTGAGCAATGGATACATGCATGTTTTCTCAATGAGGAGCAAGAAAGCACAAACTGTTTAGTAGAGGTTTTGAGGGAGGTTTTTGGGTAATAAGTGGAGAAAGATACATAGAGAAACGAGCATAACAAGGGCAGAGAAAATTTATGGGAAACCCTGCTTGAAGAGGGACAAAGGTTCTGGGAATGCAAGTGAACAAAGCTGTTTACTTGAGACAATAGTACAGTTGTGCAAGTTGAGTACCTAAATGCTAGCCTAGCTGCTTGTGTACCTGGGTTCGAGCTTGGATAGCCCCTTCCCCCACACTGCTAATATAGAAAAAGGTGGGTAAGTGAAAAAAGGTTTTGGGAGTCTACGCTAAGTCAGCTGACAAATAAATAAGTGGTTTGCTACATATATAGCAAGAAAATGTATTCACAATTTTTTGTAAAACTAAAAATGCCGCGGGACTAGTTTTACTCGAAATTCGATCCACATTGCACGAAGTTTGTGTCTACATCGACCATACTTGTTTTAATTTGTAAATTCAGGAGAAGTTGAGATGGTAGAGATGGTGAGTTTGGGGGATGCAGGGTGCTGGGAGGTAAAAGTTGGCCAGGGTGGCGGTGGTGCTGGGAGGGGCGGGGACTCGTGGTGGACGATGAGGGTAGTAGTGGCTGTGGAGGTGGGGTAAGTTCTGGACTGGTATACTCATGACTCATGAGAAAGTCGGGTAATTTAGAAACTTAGGAGATCTATTTGAGTCGGGGACTAGATGAGTTCTGTTATTGTTGTAGGAGATCTATTGTGATACGGTATGTGTAGTGTGTACTTGTATAAAACTCAACACAAATAATGACTCCTTGTTTAGTTCAATTGCTTACTAAACATTCAACAATTACAATAAGCAGATAAACAACTTCAGTTTGAACTAATTTTTTTGCTGTCTCCTTGGCACGGTCCTTTTTGTTGTATGTTTTCCCTTTGACTCATGAGAAAAGGGTTGAAGAATATCAAGATCAAATCAGATTGAAGTACCGCTGTGAAGTTAATCAAGGAAGGTGGTCCTGATAGACACCCCAACCGCAATATCATTGCGGTTGCAAGGATGCTCTTATCCCATACTGATGCTACTCTCTCTCACATATATTGCCAGGCTAACCAGTGCCCTGATAAACAAGCTCGTTTGGGTGCGTAACAGGCTGAAGACTTGGCCCTCACTATCAGAATTCCCCCTTCAACCCGGAACTTAGAGGATGCAAGGATGTTATGTTCTTAGCCTGGCTGACCATTGCGCTGATAATCTAGCACGTTTGGCTGCAGAACAGCTGGCTGATGGCCGTCACTACCACAATTCCCCCTTCAACCAGGAACTTCGTGATAGAGGATTGTTTTGGGTTGGGACACCTTAGAGTCTAACCTCTGCCTAGTTTTACTTATGCTTCTGTATTTGCCAATGTATTTGTGCTGTGATACTCTCATGTTTGGTTAATCTATGGACTTCCGATGTAACAAAAAAAAAACAAAAACAAATGATGCTCTGTTTGGGTAGATGTGAAAATAGTTTTGGGGCGGCTGAGGAGGCCCGCAACCAGGGGGTGCAAGGGGGTGTTTGGTGGCCCCTGCACTCTCCAATTTTCTTCTTTTTTGTAGTACACTTTTGAATTTTTTTGGAAAATTACTGAAGAGGCCAAATTGGTAATTGTGCATCCGCCCCGCAGCTCTGCTGCATAATCTGTATGTCTCCTTTCATACTGCAGCACCATCAGAAAACTACTTTTCTCTTACAATTCAAAACATAAGGTAAGCAAGAAAAAACCCATCCAGAGATGAGAGGTATCATTCAAACCCTTCAAGGCACAAGAAAGATTCATTCAAGTCCTCAGACCCCCCTATAGAAAATGTAGCAGTTCAATATACTGTCTGCTGCCACGGAGTGGAACAGAGAATTCAAAGCAAAAGCAAGAAATCCGATTTCTTGTGAAAAAATACAGAACGTATTTTCCTCAATTAAGAAAATATGAATACAAATCAGGTAGGGATTCTATTCAACCATTATCTTTTTGGTGAAGGCACCTACTTCAGCCTCTTATAAATCTTTGCCAAAAATGATTTCAGTGCTGCTTGCATGGCTTTGCTAGGATGAGCTTCAATGGAGGTGATTAGCTTCTCATAACTCTTGCTCTCGTACTCCTGGAACACGCCCTATAACGAGAATGGATAAGACAATCAATGAACGAGAATGAGAGGCTGCAGTTTCATCTCCTCACATATAAGCGCGAAACAATGCAAAAGCTTAGAATTTAATTTCATACTATTTAATTCAATGCACCAAACAATACATCCCACATTTTTGTAAAGTATTAAATTTTTACAGCAAATAGTTTCCGAAATTTTGAAGGAACATCAGAGCAGAAAAAAGAAAAAAGCAAAGCAAAAGTGGTACCAACTATCAAACAGTAGAAGCCCACGTATAAGCTCCGCAACCAAAAATCAAAGAAGAGTAAAAGGCATAATGCAAGATACCTGAAGATTGAGAGTGTTATAAAGTTCCTTCACTTTTGCTACACAGGCTGGATCGTCTCTTCCATAATTCTCCTGGAAATTTGCACAAGAAACAGGTCACCCCTATGAGTAGCTATTACAGCATAGACTAAGCAAGAACGAGGGTAAAATACGCTTCACTTACACATAACAACTTCTTTTGTTCCTCGTTAGCAAGTTCCATCGCTTTCACGACCAACCAAGAACACTTGAAGTCTTTAATATCTGTCCCAATCTGATAATGCAAAATCAAGTTACGAAAACTGACTAATGAACCAACTGGACTAGCAGCAGTTGGCCAGACCTCCTGCACCTCTAGGAGGTCGACAAGCCTCCTAACGTACTAAAATGAAAAATAGGTTAGAGATAAATAGATAACTCAAACCGTGCAACTTACCTTACCGATCACATCAGGATGACCGAAACAATCCAGGTAATCATCCTATAAATATATGAACATATTATCGATTAATACATAAGCAGGCGTGTGCACTATGAGTAAAAGAACTAGAAACTTTTTGTTTAGATCAGTGCAAGAAGACTGGAAGAATGAGAAACTCCAAATCTCATAACAATGAGCTGGTCAAGTTATTTTCAGATACTATAAGGTCACTTCTCCAGTGATTTCTGATGACAAAAAAATACAAAAAAAAAAAAAAAAAATCCATCCAGTAAAACTTGCCTGCACTTGGAAATAGATTCCCATTTCAATGAGTACATCCTTTACGTCGGTATGATTTTCCGGATTCTCGCCTGCCATAAGCAGCGCACATGCCACCTGGATGCACATGGTAACCACAAGCTAGTTAAACTCAAGTAGATTCACAAAAACCTCAAGTAGAAAACAATTACGAAGAAGAACCAGAAACATTAGGATTAGAAATTAACAACTTTGACAGGTTCCAGTAGACAATGAACTATTTCACATGTTACGCTTAGGTCCATCTAAAAGTTGGACCTACTAATCCTTAGGTCAAGGACTACATGGCCAAGGATGGTCCAACTAGGAAAGAAAATAGGATTGTCTTGTTTCTTCTTGACTTTTCAGGTTCGGTAAATGTTTGACAAGAAACTCGATGCCTCATCTGCAATGCAGGGCCTAACATCTGAGACATCGTAGATGTTTCCCGTAGCCCTGTGGATATTTTCTAAGTCAAATGCCTCATCTACAATGCCTCAGAATGTTACATGGACCCTTCAAAAAGAATGTGTAACCTTGTCGACACCCGAGGCCGAGACTTGAGTTGGACACTCAACTAGGAAGCCAATTTTAGCATACTAAAGTTTACTGCACTAACTTTGAATTAAACTCTTATATTATTCATGAAATGACCTATGGTACCTTGTGAAAACATGGTCATTGGTAGTAAGAGTCCCAAATGTAAAGCAGTTCCATCTTAAAAGAATACGAAAGATGAATAATATTTTCACGAATCAAAACATTAACAAAGCCACATTTGTTCAAATGTGGAGTTTGTACTTCAGGGAAAAATGACTAGTTAATTATATACAAGCCGCAAGGAAGAGAAGATTCACTCACTGGAAGGTAAAAAGAGTAGTAAGCAGTTTTGTGCCGAACAATCCGATGGTGGCTGCACGAAAACAAGCGGTAACCAAATAACAGATTGGATATTTTTATCAGATTTAAGATCGAATAAGAAAGAAGAGAAATTATTATGAATTCTCATTTACAGAGGCATGGAATATTTGGCTAAATCTTTCTCTCCTTCAATTGTGGTGATCATATCTATCATCTGGCCACATGCTGTTTTAAATTCTGCCTGCGCAAACATGGACAAGATTAGATCCAAGTATCGTAAGTAAATAACCACTCAATTCGTCATCTTTTATGCAAAAATAAACCAACCTCATTGAATAGATCCAGCAACTCCACATAATATGGCTTTCCTTTAAAATGCTTTTTGAGAATTCTTGGAATATGATTTCGGAGTACAATGGCATCATTTGCAGCGATCAAACCGACCTACAACAGCAAGTTCAGAATTTCATATCATAGTCCATTGGAAATAAAAATTACAACCATGTTAGTTAGGATTATGGAAATACATGAAAGAGAAACATAATTTCTAACTATATATATTAAACACACCTTTGGCACTTTGTACCAACATGGCTGATCTCGGCGTGTGTCTGAGTTATCCATGATATCATCAATAACAATAAAATGTGCTTGAAGCTGCAAGAATCATTGGAATTGTTCAATACCATGCAACATTATATGAAACTACATAAGATGGTCCAAAATTACAGGGAAAAAAAGTACAAATAAAAGCTGATCTGGCCATAAATGGGAATGATATTATCGAGCCTTAGCCATTTTATTTTTGATAACAAGGTGTTCGGGCCAGCTTTCGCGCACCCCGACTAATCCTTGGAGACTAATCCCACCATCCACTAACGGGGACCCAATTTAAAGCCAGAGCAAAGCTTTATATGGACTGGTCCCAAAGGGGTTGATAGTACCTATGAGGTTTCAAACCTGAGACCTCAGGATCGAGCCTTACCCATTCAATGCACCACCCAAGTGCACATGAAAGAAAAACTTCATCACCACTTAATTCTTCTCCCTTCAGCAACTTGTAGCTGTCAATTACAGAGAGGCCTCGGATCAACTTTCCTGCATGCCAAAACAAATCAATATGAGCAATTAAACTAATATCATGCCCAGAAATATCATCCATGTAATCATCTTAAACTAAGTAAATTGCCCTCATATTCTTTTTTTGCATAACCACGTCGTGAAAATGAAGCAGAAAATCGTAACATATACTGATCTGATTCTTTAGTATTCACCTCCAGGTACATTGTAGTCCAGCATCTGGAACAAAACAAAACAAAGAACAATTGCCATACAAATTAATTCTTAGGATTAATTTAAACGAAATTCATAGAATGCTTTGTAAATCTTAAATCCATAGGAGCCTGTTTGTGTGACGGGACTATTTATTGAATGATATATAACCCCGCCGAATATCCAAATCCCATTGGATAAAAAAGATCAGATTGTTAATACCACACCCCCATTGTATTGTATGTTCTACTCTCAGTGTGTGATTCTATATATATGGGGCATGTTTAATAGAGGTCGTAAATATTTCTACCAAACACGAGATATTTGATCAGTCTGTTTACCAAAGAATCCAAAACAAATGCAGATTAACGCAAAGCCGCAAGCACACAAATCAAAACAATCATCAGAGATTTTTTGCAGCTGGCCTTCTGGAGGCCAAAAAATGTAATCCGGAAGCTCTTTGAAACCATAAAACTAAAATTGCCATGCCAAAAGGAGATTGCTAGAACAGATATATTCATGTGCCAATATGCCTATATAAATTTTCATGTCACAAGCATGTGTGCAAGCTAACAATTTTCATCATCTTCTTTTCCTTGCAGTAGTACTCCCATCTCTATTTTCCGAAAATTTTTAGTGCCGAGCGGGTATGGGCACGTTGTGCCGAGCACAATCTCAGCCGTCCAAAAATATTTTAAAATTTGGGCCGTCCAAAAGTACTGATGTGCTCGGGCAGACGGTCGCCGCTCGACACCCCGGAATTTCTTCTATATTAGAGGAGAGAAAAATATATCAAAATCAATGTCATACTCCACTGGATGTAGTGTTGCATGCCATATGTATGTATCTAGAGGCCTTACTCGCTCGACCCATTGGCGGGAGTTATCGGTGAAGTCGAAAGCAGGGTCGTGGAGTAGCTCCGATTTCAGAACCAAGTACACTTCCAGGAATTTCGACTTCATTTCGCTCATTTTCTTCAGAGAGAGAGAGAGATCCTAGTCGTCTGTGTTCACTCTTATGAGAGGGGGAGGCACATGTAGTAATAAGCAGGGTGGACGCAGAATTTATTATATACATCATATCATATACTTTTTTCGTTTGATTTTGATAGTCCCCTTTTAGTAGGTTCAATTTTCGGATAAAAAATTAAAGTATTTTCATCTGATTTTGATAGTCCCCTTTTAGTAGGTTCAATTTTTTTGTTTTTTCGTACCAAATTAAAGATCTCGATTAGTTCTAGTTCTTTAATTTGGTGAGAAAAAATATACAAATTATGACTGTAAGTACTTTAATTTGAAAATTATATGTCTTTCTGTACGAGACTGTCAGAATGGGACGAAAGGAGTACTTTAGAATACTATACTAAACCTAAAGAGATCTATTCAATATATATAGACAAAAAGTGATATGTCGTGCTACTTGGAGGAGAGAGAGAGAGAGATCTAGAGAGAGAGAGAGAGAGAGAGAGAGAACAAAAAACAAAATTATATGATGTATAGCTGTGCTGCGCTTATTCACATGCGAGGGAATGGTAAAAAATGGTGGAAAAGATCATCAGAGATTCGGTGAACTATTTGGATCTGAATGTAAATATTTCATGTTTTTTGGGACAAGATTTAGAGAATAACTCACTTGGGGCAAAAATTACAAAAATATTAAAAAATATAAGTATATATATGTGGGAAATTTTAATCCAGCTGGGTCCGGTGACCGACCCAACCCACCTTGTCTTTACATTGGTCCACACAGGCTATTAAGTCACCTCACCTATTTTTTTGTTTTTATTTTTTTTTGTTAGTTAATTTTTGGGTAGTGATAATGCCAAAACTATTTTTTATTATGCCAAAATTGCAATGCATAAAAGACATGTACATTGCACATAAGTGCTTAGTTCGTTTCGACGAGAGGAATTGCAATATTTAAGCTCATACAACGCGCATGTATGAGTGTGCGAATTATAGTGAAAGCAAACGTGTTTTGAAAATATGTCGAATTACTCTGTTCAATTGACACCATAGGAGTGTTGTGCGGGAAATAGAAAAGGAGGCGAGGCTACGGTCAGAGCCGGCTCATGTATTTCGGAGGCCTGAATCGAACTCATTAAACGAGGCCCACCCTATGTTTTGCATATGAAAGTTAATCAATAAAGAGTCTTTATAAAAACCGTTACAAAAGATTTACCATTACAAAATGTAAACCCCTAGTTATCCAAAGATAAACAACCATTACAATCTTCAAAATCCTTCATTTAAACTTTTGTCTTCTCGCACTCTTAACGACAAACGTACTAAGTCTTCATAATCAAGCTTCTTCACCATATCTCCTTCTCAATGGACAAAATTACCAATCCATTTAATCTTTTTTGGACATGATTGACCGGAGATAAGTTTTAATCTATTTTTAACTTGAGACATGACTTACACAAAAATTATCTAGGCCTAGTATCCAGTATATATATATATATATAGTGTTGTGTGTGATAAATAATTGGAGGCCACAAAATTTTACTTCTTCCGTCCCAAATTTCTTGTCCACTTGCACTATTCACAGCACCTCAAAAAATTATTTATATTTTCAAATGTATAATGTTACATATATTCAATATGGATCTCGTTTGATAGTTCTCGATGAGTTCTATTATACAAAAATTTTAAAATTGCAAAAAAAAGTATAGATTTTGAGAAGAAAGATATAAACAATTGAAAATTGGCACGCATGTCCGTAAATGGACAAGAAATTCGGAACGGAGGAAATACATTTTTGGTGAGCGTGAAGCCTAAACTTTTTGGGCAAAACTCATAAGCCGGCTCTGGCTGCGGTGAAAACTGTATTTAGGTTCTTTTGTGAGGTTATCGTGGAGGTGGTTGGGGGATGGGGTATTTTTGGGCGGTAGTGGAGGAGCCGCGAAGAAGTGGCGCGTGAGGCTCACTCATTAATTTTAGGCGTGAGGGAGATTATGCATTGAAGAGGACCCTCGACCTTTTACTTGGGACATATTTACGAGATTCCAGTTTCCAAAGCAATTGGGTATCCATTGATTGGTGGGGTTACATTGAGGAAGGAGTTTCATACTTTTCTAAGTGGGCAGGGAACCTAATTACAGAGACCTATGACTTGGATTTGGGGGCTTCTGTTTGGGGTTTTATCTTTGTTGGAAGGGGTTTTATATGTTCTATTTGGGCAGGTAATATAACATGGAATCGTATTTTGGACTAAATTAATACAAAGACTACTATTAGGTTTTATATTCTGGACTAAATTAATGCCAAGAAAAATAGTTTAGGACTACTAGTATCAGTATCCTTAATCATTTGGATTTTAGTCCCTGAATCAAAAGAGGCCTTAGAATTTAGTAGTGGCGTTCACGATAAATTAGGAGTGGCGGCTGCGGCAACATCCTTTTGGGTTTCTCAATTGATTTGGGGACCAAAGGGCAGTTGGCCCAGCGGTAAGTAGCCCCTTCTATAGGGGTGAGGTTGTGGGTTCGACTCCCACGGATGGGATGTCAACCCTTATGGTTTGTTAACATTTAACTTCTAACATTAACACTCTTCTAAACTATGGCCAAAAAATTGATTTGGGGAGTGCAATTGGTTCTAGGTGTTAGACAACTTTTTGGGTTTTCCTTTTCTCTCTCTTTTTTGTTATCTTCTTTGCTGATACAAAAAATAGTGTGGGAATGTATTCCCCGGAAAAGTGAAGTGAATTAAAGCAAAAAAAATAATTTATTTTAGGGAGTGATTTTCACATCCCCAAATTGTTCTTCACATATCTATTTTGTCTATTAGTGAACTTTTATGTATAAAAATTTCACTAAAAAACAAAAAAAGGGCGTGAATGATAATTTGGGGGTGTGAAGTATTCTGTTGACAACCAGTTTTACAGGAAAACTAGAATTCCTTCTTTTTAGCAAGATCTATTTTGCTGAAAAATATTTCTCGACGACAAAGTTGAAGTTTTAGGTGTATGTGCACTGGACAACACCCAAAGGTGCTATGGAAAATGACCCAAAGCTACTTAAGTAAACCTTTATAGATTGTGGTTGTGTTTGGATCTTGACTTTGAGAAAAGACTTTATGAATGACAAAGAATAAAAAATAACAAAAAAAAAAAATAGAAACTCAGTACATATAGGAGTTTTTTTTTTTTTTGGGTAAGACATATAGGAGTTATCCTATATACGTTATTCTTTTTCTCTTGATTCTTAGATCAAACAAAGCCTAAAAATGATGCTAAGCGAGTGTCATCGTAAAAAGTAATGCTAACCACATGGATATAAATAGGACTTAAAGGAAAATAGATTTTCAACGAACATGTCACATATTTTTCATGCATATATTGGACCGCTATACACATATTACATCGTTTTAAATAATCCAATAACCACTAAAGTGAAAATGTTCATCCTTGGGGGATGGGGCAGCGTAGTCATTTTCATGTGAGATTTGGTAGGAATTCATTATGTCATATCAACTGCTAGAAAAACATTACTCTTCCTCCATTCCTTTGTTCCTTAATCCAAACCACAAGGACGTCCTGTCTTGATTTTTCATCTTTGAATGGCTTTTGGGTATCTTGAGCAAACCACAAGGTTGTAAAGTGTACTTAATTAGTCCAAAGAAAGTCCATAAAGATAATGACAGTGTATATGGTTCGGATTGGACCGGTTCTAAAGAAATCCAAGAACTAAACCAGGGAGCGCACATCAATCGATGAGCTATGAAACTCATGTCTTAGAAAAATTTTCTCTATCGAATCCAAAGGCAAACAAAGAAACCTAATGCCATAAAATATAAGAAAACTTTAACATGACATGCTTTTACTTCTTGTAATTGTTAGTGGCAATTGTTTTTCAACAATTATTGATTCCTCCGGCGGAGTATCTAGACTCAATACACTAAAAGACCACCTCTCAAACCCAAATGGAACAAGACCAAATATAAACGACAATTGTTTATCAGAATCTGGAAAATTCCAATTACACTAACATATACCACAACATAATTAACCCGTGCTATGCACAACTATCGAAAGAAAAAAATAAAATAAAAAGATATCTAGAGAGCATTCTGTTATCATCATATATGTGAACAAAGACAAATAGGTAAATAAATTTGATTCCTCCCTAACGAACAGGGGTTGTATTTCCAAAAACGTAAGCTAAACACTTCTTTCTATTATTTCCTGATTTTCCCATCACCATCATGATCTGGTGGTTAGCTTTTGTTTTCGGTGGTCTGCCTTCTTGCTTGGCGAGCATCTCGTTGTCCAAAAAGTAAGCTAAACACTACTGTGTTCGCCGATTAAAATAAAAAGTTGGTAGGATTTGATTAGATCACTGAGATTGAGTCGTTGGACATGTACTCAAATTCCTGCTACATATAATTGGGTTGTCCAGTATTAGATAAGGCCTAACTGAAGGGCTCCAGTGTGCCTGCTTGGCCAATCCAAGGATGTATCCTTGTGATCAATGTGGGAGAATTGAGAGCTGTATCCGTTGGGTGAGCAAAATAACCGTTAAAATTCCATTCTAAACCAATTTAAACCGGTTGGTTTGGTTCTTCTTTTTTTTTTTTTTTGAACAACAAAATTTTTATTAATCAAAGTAGAGCATACAATGATTAAAGGGAACGAGTGCAATACGATATCACAACGCAAGACAAACATTCCAACTAACTTGGCACCTAACCCTTGCAACAATCATATGCCACACAATGACCCCAAAAGCTGATAAGCAATCAACTTGCATGCTAGCAAAAAATAGAGTGCCATTAACAAAAAAAATAGAGTTCCATAATTTGGTTTGGTTTTTAAGTAAAGTGTTTTGGTCCCGGTTTAAAAAAATTAAAAATCATGCATGTTAAATGGTGGTTCCGGTTCCCCACTGATCCGATCCGAACCGTAATATATATGCATTAGATACATTGAATAATTTTTTTCCCCATAATTAATTTCCTAATCTTATATTACATTCCACTACCTTATTTCACTTCCAAGATTAATTTCCTAAACTTCTATATATGATATATTCCTGCAATTTTAATACCCCTGAACATTCACAGCTTGGGCTTAGTGAATAATTCATTTTCTAATCTTTTTCTCAACAATTAATATCCCAATGCAGTATTTTGTTCCATATAGCCCTGTAATTCATTCGCTAATTACTAGTATTCTACTTTTCTTTAGTTGATTAATGATAGTGAGTTTGGTGATTTTAATAGAGTTGATTTTTGTTGGAACATGTGTGAAGGTTAAGACCCACATTGAAATATATTGAGATGGTTGGACTTTAATATATAACTGGATGACTTAACACTTACAAGACTTATCATTTTAAGTGAATATGGGTCATTCAATGCATATTGGACCCAACGAATATAGCAGACTCCGTGGATACTCCCCAGAAGTTGGGGCCTTATGCATGCTGGCGTAGCAGAAGCGATGGTGGGATCGATGCATCACACAAACTCCCAACAAGTGGTATCAGAGCCGATGGCTGACAATCTATGGGCAGACTCTCGGCGCACCATTGCATGGTGAACTCCAAGTGATGGAAACAGAAAAGTCTAATAGTTCAAGTAATGCGGTGTGCCCGTTGCAAGGTGATGCAAGCGAATGGAGGAACATGTGTTGCTCCAGCCTGCTCGGCCAATTCAAGGATGTACGGAGTATCATTGTGATCAATGTGGCCCAATTGAAAGCAATATCCGCTGCGAGGAAAGTGGGCCTAAAAAACTAGGTCCAGTTTCGTACTTCAAAATGGGTTGTTAACCCAGAACTTAAGAGAACGTTTGGCTACTGCAATGGTGACAAATAAAAATAAAAATAGATACTTTCATGATACACCCCAATCTCTCTCTTTGACTAGATAATCGGTACTTTAAAGACTAATTTACGCACTTCTTGACTAATTCTGATCACGTAATTTGACTGATTTTTGAGGTCGTATAGTTAATGGCAGAACAAATCTTCAGTGGCCGTGAGAATTTTTTTATTCATTTTACTAAAGTTATAGTCAAATGAACAGGCTCGAGAGTGTAAGTCTTTATCCATCATACAATCTCCCATACACAACTTATCTCTCACTCCATAATCCATTTACTTCCCTTGAACTTCCATCCCCTTTCATCCAAATTAATTTCAGGTACCAAAAATCTAATATTCGCCCTCCATCAAAATCCCAAGCCATGGCACCCACCAAAATCCAAAACTCCCAACCAAAGAGTAATTAAATACAAACAGGCACAACAATGGCATTTTGAATAAAATAATTTGAAGTCACCAGAATTATTTCTTTTTGTTTTGTGAAAACTGTACATTCTGGAAATTATCTTTCTAGTTTTTTATTCTTACATTGTCTCATAACAAGACTCTCCATAATTAAAAAAAGTAAATGTGCAGCCATGAATACATAAAATAGGCCTAACATTTGGCTCATAGTTGTGCTTCTAATTTACTTCACATTTTGTTTGTCTACTGGTTCTATCTCCAGTACCATACCCCTCTTAAAATCCAGATAAGGGTAAGAAATTGGGGATTCGTCATCTATCGTTTTCCACCTGACAAAAATGACGAACAAATAATTAGGTAAAAAGCATTAGTTAATTGATCCCGTGGACCTTACATTTATATTCGGTACATAAGAAAGAAGATTTTAACCAATAAAACTATTTGGATTATTTTTGTCGTTAGTGAACTTTTTTATGTTTCTGATGATCCTTTTCTTATTTTTTAGATTCATCTATTCGAGACAAACCAACAATCCACAAAAAATTGATACAAAACTAACAAACAAGAAAAAAGAATTGAGTAATAAAAAAAAAAATCCAAAAGGATTATTTAGGCCAAAACTTACTTATTTTTAGCGAGCCAACTAAACCCTAGCACAAGGACAACAAACTAGGTAAAAAAGCATTTTAGCTATTTTAAAATTCTCTTTTACCTAAGAAAATACTCAAGCCAAAATAGGCTTTCCAACAAACTCAATAAGAGGCTAGGTTATAAACTAAGGAATGGGTGATACAGTACCTAACCATATTTAGATAATTACTATTCACCCACCTTTTCTTTCTGTATTATTTTCTCTCTTCAAAGCTTCACAAAAATAAAAATAAAAAAAATTTAAGAATTGAAGAGAAGGAAGGAAAGAGAAAGTATCCATATTATAATGTATGATAGGGAAAATAGATAGCATTGTTGGGGTTTTGATATTGAAACGGTTAACTAAAACGCAAATGTAGAATGTTCGGTAGCTAGGTAAATTACTAGTTGTTGTACATATATGCCCGATAGCTCTTAATCCATCTAAACGATTTTTTACCATTTTTTTGTCTTTTGAAAACAATTAATTAATATGTGAATATTTCCATGGTTTAGGCATGTGTCTATCGTAGACCAACGGATGCAATAGTTAAGAGAGTGGATATGATAATTTTGGGTAGCAACTCTCCGAGGAGAGGAAGACCCAAATGGACATTAGATGCTGTAGTGCACAAGGATTTGAGTCTATTAGGGCTAAGTGAGCAAGCAGCACTTGACAGAACTCAATGGAGGAAAATGATTCATGTAGCCGACCGCAATTGATTTGGGGCATAAGACTCGATTTGGTTTGGTATTCCAAAGCTTTGGCCACAACTAGGACTCCAACTAAAGTTAATGAAAAATGTAGTTGGCAAACTTTTCGTGTATTATGATCATTATGTGATGATCTCTTTTGTGACACAAAATAGAACCTACCATGATCCCATTCAAGGAACTAAGCTGTCCATGATAGGTCGCTTTATTTTTGTGATTTATGTGAAAAATTACATCGATTGAGCATTGACATTCGTGTGAATAAAGCACATTTGTCCTAAGAGAATTAGACAGTCTAACTCTGAATCTTTATTTCTGATCTTGAAATTACTTTGATTGGCCTAACCTTTATTGATATCTTATTGAACTAATTTTTGGATGAACGATAAACATGTCAAGACCAATAATCAACGGGTCACATTGTCGAATGGAACTGTTGTGGTTCTCTCTTGCGCACACGAGGGATGTACATATAGGATCATTCGAGAGAGATCGATTCAAAGTATTCACCCATAGTCCTAGACTCAGATGGAACCGCATTGACACCCCTCGCGAGAATCTAACTAACTAACCTAACATGGTTACCTAAAGCACCCAAAAAAAAGTGTATTCACCTGTAATTGAGGATGAAATGGTGAAGGAAGATTGCAGTCTCCACTTTAGCAATCTCAGACCCCGGACACAGCCGCAATCCACCCCCAAAAGGGTACACTTTATTGTTCATGGCTTGATCCTAGCAAGATGGGAAAAATTGCTATAACCGATGCTATACATATGTAGCAGAAAGAAAGAAAAAGAATCGAGAAAATTTGGACATTAATTATTAGGAAATAAAATTACATACAGCCCATCTGGTTGGATCAAAATGAGAGGGATTTTTATGAAGGGATGGATCAAGATGTGAGGCAGTCAAGATAGGAAACACCCGCCATCCTTGAGGAATTACATATTCTGTTGCAAATAACCAACTCCATGTAAGAATGGTTGTTAAATATACCATTTCATATATCTCTGACACAAAGCATAACAGCCAACAGGGTATGTTATATGGATCCTTCGAAGTTTAAATATTCCACCGTGCTCCCTTATCAGGGATGGAGCCAAAATTTAACCTTAGTGGTGATAAACATCTATGCTAAAACAAATGAGAAGGTGAAATATAACATGAATATTTGTCGACTTTAGATAAAATCTATAATAACCGATGTTTGTCATATGCAAGTATCAATCACAGCCTGTGGACGTCGCTCTACTTTCCTTACTCCATTCGTTTTGTTTTTTTTGGTACACTGGAAACAAAACAGAAATTAATGACGCTCAAAAGTCACTCCTCGCATGTCCGCCTCAAGGAGTGGGATAATCTCTTCCCGATAATCTCTTTTCAGTTACATCTTTGTTACATACAAATTTTGCGTCGCTAAAATGATTAGCGATAATTTTTTTTTTTGATGTCTGCGCTGGCACCAAACGTATGTACCCGGGTCCAAAAAATATAGATACCACGCTTTCTTATGCTTCTTTTTTGTCCTTTATGTCAATTTTTAACAATAAAATATGTTATCTGAGCATGTAATAGATCCTGTGTTCGAACCTCATTGCTTACCTGATAATTAATTAAATACTTACACGTGCCTGGTTATGGAAGAAAGCCTGGCTACACGTGTTTATAGCTCTCTAATATCTTGAGCTCTTAGATGAGTTGATGATTAACAATTTAATAGTTTTTAACTTTAGCTCAGGTCAATCAAACGTCAGAAAAGTAATATTAAAGACCTTTGAATTTGACATCTTGAAGAGCTTTCCTGTGGAAATATTTTGCTAAATTGCCGCATCGAAGAGATTCAGATATCACCTGCATGCAATAGGTTTTTATTGACACAAAAAGGAGCTGAATTATTAGAGAAAAACAAAATAAAATATCGCAATTGTACATATATATTGTTACATTGGAGGTGAACTCCATTTGCTTGTAATCTTCCAAAGTTAAGGGTTCTCCATCCTTTTTTCTTCTCCTCAGAGCTTGGTGTTCTTCCTGAAAAATCAGTCAAAAGGAGTCTCTTTAGCACATACATTATACATTTGTTTGCATAGTGACACCATAATACGTTCATATGGGAATCTCGGTGGACCTCTTGGTCATGTCGATGACAAGGTCAATATGGACAATGTTACCAGCTTTAAAGTTCCTATTTGTCCCGTGACGGAGCCATATTCAGGAGTGACACTGTTCGATAAGGGTCCACTTTTGTTGTTGCATATTGTGCGCAAAATGTGAAAAAGAAGGTTAATTACCTGTATATTGACATTATTAAAAAGTTTGTGAACTTTTTTTTATTAAAAATAATAAAATTTTGAGCAACTCTTGTACTCCTAATTTCAAATGAAAGCCATTTAGATATTATGGTTATGATCCAAACCGTTCATTTTTTAAAAGAAATCTTTACGTTTTGCACATAAATTTAAAGTTGTCACAATAATTTAATTATTGGGTTGAAGTTATAAAATCAATTCCCCAAATGGGAAGAAAATTAATTACCTTCAACTGATCAAGAACAGATGGTGACTTTCCAATGAAGTAAACAACTAGGGCCAAAAGTTCAGCAGTTGTTTCATAACCAGCTAGCAGGATATCTATTGCAACACTCACTTTCTCTTCATCATTTATGTTTCCTTTCCTCAGAATCTCATATAAGAAATCTCCTTTCTTAATCTCAGCACCACTCTCTTCCCTTTCTTTTATGATGGCCCCCAAAGTGGAGATTAGCCTTGCTCTAGCCTGTTAAATTGACTAGCCAACTAGTTACTTAAATTTATACACAAAAACTAAATTAATAAAGTACCAGTTGAATAAAATTAATAAAGTACCAGTTGAATTTGATCTCTGTCCTAAAAATATTTTGCTTTTGATCCCAATTCATTTTCAACCATACAATGTCACATCACAAAAATCTCATAAATACAATAAAAGATTTTGATGTTTGATCGTACAATTAAGAAAGCATTAGGACCAAGAACCAGACATTTTCGAGGTGGTTTCTCATTTTTTTCAAAAGTGCTAAGAGTTCTGAAACTGCTAAACACAAATTTTGAAACAGATCATTTTCTTCATATACATTAATATTTTTAGCACTTGTGCTAAAAACGGAAAACTGCCCCGAAGTTGTTTGTAGTTTTTTTTTTAATTTTATTTTCCCTTGGGAAATATATATACCTTGACAGCCTTAGCATAAGGTGACCCTGGGAAATATACTGGGATGGACACAAAGCCTTTCATGAAAGTAAGGAAGTCTTCTAATATTTGTGGAGCAAGTGGATCTTCTCGTTCAATATCCAACACATATTTCAACATGACAGACATTGTATACTGCATTTTATCATGAGAAGAAAAGACAGAGATCTTAATACTTGGAGGTAAATGTCTTACAAAGAAAATATCCAAACTACGAGAATTTAGAGTAAACATGATGTGATAGCGGCATTTTTATTTATTTATTTTATAATAATAAAATGATTAATCAATATCAATTAGGTAGCTGTCATTTTGTATAAGAAATACACTAAGGACATCGGTATTATATGAAATAACTCATGCAAAAGTATCACAACTTCCGTACTAAAAAGATTGTTCAGTCCGCGAACTGAGAACTTAATAATGAATTTTTGTCAAACAAAATTTAGTTGTGTGCACTATTAATAAAAATCTCAGTAGAACAGAAGAAGAAATTATGACCATAAAACTATTTGTGCATTAATAGTGTTGATCACCTTTTTAGCTTCTTTGCAGAATCCAACTTGTCTTTGTTGTTGAAACGACTCCATGACAGAGATTGACATCTTATCCAGATGACAAAAGAAGTCAGGTCTTAATCTAAACTCACTAATGAAGCCCACGGCAACATTTCTCAACTTCTTGTGGAGGTCTCCAGTAACAATCATCATTGATAGCTTCCCAAGTATGTCAAGAACTGACTTTGGGTAGCTGCTCTGAAACAGCTTCCCTTCATTTTGAAGAATGAATGTGTTGAGCTCATGATCACAAGAAACTATTGTTGGGTAACCAAATAGATGAGATTTGAACACTCTCCCATACCTGAGAAATATTGAAAGTTCAAAGACAAACATATTAGGAAAATTCTACCGTCAGCCAGACGATAAAAGTGCTTTTTTACCGGTAAACATATTAGGAAAATTCTACCGTCAGCTCAATGAGCAGACGACAAAAGTGCTATTTGACCGGCAAGAGGCAAGAAGAGCATTCTTACTGGTAAAAGAACATTTTTATCGTAGACCCACTGAGTTGACAATAGAAGGACTGAACATATTATTGTGTCTCAAATTTTTGTACAAAATCTACCACCAGAAAAATTAGAAGATTTTGATGAAAGTTCAAAGAAATTGGTTGAAGATTGTGAGTTACCTAGAGCAATGCTTTTCTAAAAAGCTTCCCATGGAGTTTGATTTGTGTGGCATGAGAAAGCCAATAGTCTCTCCAATAAAGGGCCACCCCATGCTTCCATTGGGTATGTTTGAGGGTGGTTGTTTAAGAAAGAATAGATTTAGAAAGTAGGGGGAAAACAGAGCTAGTCCTATAAAGATGGCTAATGCTGCTGGAAGAAGAAGTCCTACCATAACTTTTTATGTGGGTTTCTTACAACTTAAAGATGAAAAATAGAGGCAGTTCCCTGTTGGCAACGACAATATCCACCTTAATTATACATTACACTGTCACCTTAAGGTGTTATTTATAGGTCCAATGCTCCCGATCCGGCTGGACATAAGTATTTAAAAAATAAAAACTCTAGTCTATATCAAGGTAGAGTTGGCTATCTCCCCCTAATGCGAGAGTAGGACATGGATGGTCCAATTGCCATCACCCTAAGCCCAAAGAAAATCCAAATTTGGCTAATTTGGGGTGGGAAAAATTTGGTGTACATGTAGAGTATATATGTGTATGTATTGGGTCAAAATAATTAAGCCCAATATGGCTTGGCCCAATCCAAGTCGATAAGCTCGAATAGGCCCGTCAATCACTCACGGCCGGGCTGGACCTCACATTCGAATCACAATCGAAGAACAAAAGACCACTCGGAGAAAGGGAACCAAAAGAGTCCACTCTACGCAAGAGAGTGAATCCCCAACAAGCACGTGGTGGGGCCGTTCCAACTAACGACAATATAACCATCAGGTGTCGTACGGACCAGGCACGTGGCACAAACCTTATCAAGATGCATGTCCCAACCATACACCCTACCTCCAGATTGGGACCATCAGTGGTACGGCCCGGCCACGTGGCTCCTCAACTCACTATACAAGCGTCCCCAACATACACAATGCCTGCAGACCATAGGGCGCGGTGTTCGGTCAGGAAGTGGTGGTCGAGTGCTGATTGTGGGCAGTGGATGTCGGCGATGTTACCCATCACGAAGGTAGCATGCGGGATTCTAACCCCAAACACGAAGGCCCTCCTACAATTGAGGTGGCACGCGGGATCCTAACCCCCAACACGAAGACACGCGGGATCCTAACCCCCAAGGGTCATACTATAGTACGACCCTTGGGTGTCTTTGTGATTGTCTCATTAGGCATTTTAATTTCTTCAACCCTTGGTCGGAGTCCCCTCCCCTCTCCTCCCACCTTGATGTACCATTTGTCAAGATTTCACTAATAAATTTTTTGCCGATCAACAAAAAATTATAAACCTAATTGGTATGCCATTCTTTCCTCCTCAAAGCTCTACCTTTTCCTTCTCACTCAGGGAATGATTTAGCCATCGAAGTGCTTTCTAGTCGACTTGTAGGCACTAACGTGGTTCTTGTTTTTTTGTAGGGCAAGGTTTAGCCATTGTCAAAGTCCAAGTCAAGGAGAGGGAAGTTTGACACCACCGCACAGTGTACATGTAGAAAAGTGATAAAGATGGGGCGAGAACTAGGAGGGAGAACCAGAACCAGATTAGCTGAGAGAGAGAGAGAGAGAGAGAGAGAGAGAGAGAGAGAGAGAGTTTTTACGGTGTGACACCAATGTTTCCAACGAAATAGTGTGTTGCTCCATGGAGCAAACATTCCAGCTAGCCAAACCATTGTGTGTGACCACGATCCATTACAACAACAAAAACAGAGCTACAGTGAGAAATCATGCGGGAAAAATCGATTTCGTCGCCAAATATACTTCATCCGCGACGGAAAATCACATTTTGTGAGCGAGGGTAACAGATTTCATCGCCAAAGGGTCCATTTGGCGAGGTAATAAATATTTCGGGGCCAAATGTACCTTGTTCGCGGCGAAATAGTTCTTTTCCCTATGAAGGACCTGAGGCAATAAAAACGCAATTTCCGTGTTGATGAGGTATTTTCCCTATGAAGGACCTGAGGCAAATGTAGTGGCGCAAAAGTGCTCTCACAAAATAAGAAAAAAAGAGTTGAATCCTTGAGCAGTATTAGAGCAAACACACCGGTTGCTATAATTGAGAAAATTTATCGTAATTTCTTACAATTGGCAAAAAACATAGCAAATGGAGTGTCACATTCACAAGAAATTTTTGTTTTCTTAAATTTGGAAAATGCCAACACATAGGTGCAGTTTTCATGCCATTTTTTTAAGCAAAATAACACCATTCATTGCTCAAAAATGAGAATGACAAGGGTAAAATAAGAAACACCGGTGTAAATGCTCTTACAAATGCAAAAGCTCTGACTAATAGACTAAGATCTCATTTGATGCGACGTTTGAGCTCTTATGTTTTTCATGATTATGTAACTTGCAAGTAGAGATGGTAATACAAAATGGGAGTGGTATTATTCAGTGTTTTATTAGTACCTACGTAGGGGAAACAAGGATTGCAACTGAAAGTATATAAATACTGGTGCATAATGCCTTGATGGCTCTTCTCTAACAGATAACAATTTAAAGCAGCCCCAAAGTTTGTTTGTCTGGTTTGTGGATTTGCTCCTCACATAATTGACGACGATGATTTGATTCTTGGGATTAAACCGCGCAAGAAAATAAATTTTTGTGAATTGCTTAGTCTATGTGGTGATGGTCTACCTTTGACAGAACATGAGAAGAGATGCGCGTAAGCACATCCGGACACCCTTAACTGTTGAAAAAAGAAGGGAAAATAACAATTTAAAGCTAGTGGCAAGCTTTATTGGTAAGTAAGATATCAATCTCATGATTATGCAAAGGCAAATCATCAACGTTATCTTCATGCACGTTGCATATATACTAATGGAGTAATTGATTACTTATCGATAAAGCCGTACTAGTTTTAAATTAGCAAGTTATCTGACATAGGGAATTATACACTTACTGTTAAAGTATCAAATTCAAAGCTAATTGATAATGAGTGGAGAGGTCACATAGGCTCATATATTAGTTTTAAAGGTATTAATTAACCAATGTGAGACAAACTCTAACACTCTCCTGCACGTGCGACCCCGGACCCGCACGTGGAGAGGTAAACAACTGATCCTAAACATACGGATTACAACGAAACAAAGTGCAACTCTGACACAAACAAAGGGAAAAAATCTCCGAAAGCTTAGCTCTGATACCATGTTAAAGCATCCAATTCAAAACCAATTAGCAATGGGTGAAGAGGCAACGCAGACTCATATACTAGTTTTGAAAGTATTACTTAATCAATGTGGGACAAACTCTGACATTTACTATTATAACCTCAACAGCATTCGTTATTTCCCAATTTAGTTGGGGAAAAAAAAAAACCCATTGAATAACACCCTTCCCTCAACATTCACGTTCCATGCTAATGACTGATTGCGTACTTACCAAATAAAAACCACTAGTTTTAAACTAGCAAGTTATCTATTGGAAACCCCCACACACAAAACACGATGACATACATCGATTAGTCCATCATACTATATTTTTCATAATTTAGTCCATCATATTTTTTAGTACAGGTACAAGGACAATTGACATCCGCTTTCCAACTATATGTACCCGTATCACACACAGGGCCGGCCCAGGTTCTAGGGTATCCAAAAAACTCAAAATAATAGTGGCATTCCCAGACAATTAGTATTAGGCTTGAGTATGAGTTTTTTTTAGGCCGAGTCCACAAAAAATTAATAAGTGACAGCTAGCCCATCTCAAAGAAGCAGACCAGGAAAGAAAAATGGTAGTCCAACTCAATTTTAAATTTTTCGCTACAAAAAGATTGAGTTTTAGTGACAACAAAGTGTCACCAAAAGTATGTTGCTAAAAAGTATTTAGTGACAGCTTTTTGTATCACTAATTATACACTTACTATTAACCTCAACAACATTCGCTATTTCCCAATTTAGTAGGGGCAAAAAAAAAAAAACATTGAATAACACCCTTCCATCAACATTCACGTTCCATACTAATTACTAATGACTGATTGCGTACTTACCAAATAAAACCACTAGTTTATACTTATGACTGATTGCGTACTTATGAATAAAACCACTAGTTTTAAATTAGCAAGTTATCTATTGGAAACCACCACACAAAATTTAACAAAAAAACCCACCACACACAAAACACGATGACATAGTATAGGGTACCTTCTATAATCAGTCCATCATATTTTTCATAATTAGTCCATCACTTTTTTCAGTACAAGCTCAAGTACAATTGACATCCGCTTTCCAACTATACTCGCATCACACACAGGGCCGGCCCAGGCCGTAGGGCATCCAACAAACTCAAAATAATAGGGGGCACTCCCATACATTTTAGTATTAGGTTTGACTATGAGTCTTTTTTAGGCTCAGTCCACAAAAAAATTAATAAGAGACAGATAGCCCATCTTAAAGAAACTGATCAGGAAAAAAAAATTGTAGCCCAACTCAGTTTTAAAATTTTAGGCCCAGGAAGGCAAATATGGAAAATATTGCCCTCGCGGATATGAAATTCATATCATGAACTATGATAGTTTATAACTATGGAAAAAATATTGCCCTCGCGGCAATGGTAAGTTCTTGCAAGGGTTATGATGTGGTAAACATCAACATGGATGTGACTTAGCCCATTTTATTTTGATCACTTCTGATGGAAACTCGACTCACCGCTTGTTACATGCTTCAAGTCTTGAGTTCAATGAGCAAAGTACACCATAGTTCGTGGTTGCAAGCACTTAATGAATTTTTTATGTATATCCCAAGGTAAAGTGCTTGGTACCTGTAATGTAGAAAAATAGGAGGCTGAGCTATTTAGCTCTTAATAGGTTTTTAGTGTTTTCGTTTCAGGGATACTGATAAAATCCTACCTATGTGAGTGCGGAGGCGGTGCCGCTTCTTATAGGTTTCCGGGATTTTCACTTTAGAGCACTCATGAAACCAAGATAAAGACCCAAGGCCAATTCACTGGTCGGCTTTTATGAATTACCTATGGAGAAGAAAATTTGTGTGTGAGACGTGTCCGGTTAGTCAACATGGATTGCAGTTAAAAGACAAGTCTACTATGCTCTTCCGACTAACTTTGATGTGTTTGCACTATGTGAATGGTTAAAATCGTGAGATGCCTTCATTTATGCACAAGTTTTCCGAGTCTATCCAATGTTTACTTTCAATATTTTGAAAATGGTGGGGGATTGTTGGAACATTTCCAAACTATGTAATGAATATTAAATGTTATTCCCTCTGTCCCAATTTGTTTGCTCACTACGAAACTACGTGCAATTTTCAAACTAAAGATTAATGTATTTATCAAAATAATTTTTGAATTTTTTTTGCACCGTATTAAAGTTTTCAATGAGATCTATCAAACAAGATCCACATTGATTAGAAAATTATTTTTGCAAGTACATCATTTTTTAGTTTGAAAATTGCACGTAGTTTCGTAGTGAGCAAACAAATTGGGACGGAGGGGAGTACAATTGGTGAACAGAACCAAACTAAAATGTGACTATTAGAATTAATTAAATAGTCATGCATAGCTTTTATGATTAGACATAATTGTTGGGTTTAATAAAAAAGTTATAATCTTTGGCCAATGGTCACAATCTATGCCTATACAAAGGCAAGGGGTTCTACCAATTGAAGATACCTAATCATTTCGATTCTGATTGTTCTTTCTCCTTAAAATTATCTTCTAATAATTATATTTTTTGCGGGCTCGCTAAATCCGAAGGTGTTCTGGTTCTTCTTCGTCTGTGCATGACGCAGTTGGACAAACAATCAATTGAGACTGGGCTTCATTGTATCTTAGAGTCGAATTCGCCGGCAACCCGGTGCACACCAAATCCACTCGAATTGGTGGGGGCGAATATCGTCTTAAGGACAACGACAATGTAACGCGTTTTGAAGTAATCATTTATCTCTCCATTTCTATTCGGGAAATTTTCAAAATACCCCCTAAACTTTGACCTCAATGTCTTATAGACTTTTGAACTTCAATAAACTTCAATTACACTCCTAAACTATCACCCCATTAATCAATTTACCCCTGCCGTCTAAATCCATTAAATTGCTAACAGATTTTGCTAACATGGACTAACGGTTCCGTTAAATCAAATTAATAACTTCTTATCTTTGACACATGCGCCACATGGACATTAAAACAAACATTTGGCCCACATATCTCATCTTCCACCTCATCTCTCTCCCTCTCTCTCTCTCTCTCCTCCATTATCTAACTCCACTAATCCAATCACTTAAATCAGCCACACAAAAAAAAAAATTGAAAATCACTAACGTATGTGGTTGGTATTTTACAATCAAGAAACCAAATCAACGCTTCATTTATTTCGTCCGAAAGGGATTCATTGAAATCCACATTCCTCAATTGTATTTACAGGGAAAACCCATTAAAGCAGCCCAGAGCTTCAAAATACATACTAGGTTCGAATGTCTTCTGATCTCTTTGTATTTGATGAATTTCATCAAGCAATTTCAGACAATACCCATTAAATTTGCCAAAATCCAGTTCAAAAACAAGCTCTATCCAACTATTCATTTCGATGAAATTACCAATTTCGCCATCCGATTCCCAGATTTCTCTTCTTTGTAAGGTTTTCATGGTCTCTGAAGCAATTTGGAAAACAGATTCGTCTAATTGTGCCAAGGCCAAGGTTTTAAATCTCGGCCGAGACGTTTCGTATCGGCCAATAAGTATCGGTATTTTGAACCTCCGATACAGACACATGCCGATATAGCGGTGTGAGGGAAAAATCGCACCTGTCTTGGCCGATACCCAAGACGTCTCGGTGCCTCGGCCGATACGGAAAACAAAAAAAAAAAAACAGGAAAAAAATAGAGCACAAACATTTTGCAGGAGCAACACTGCTTACAGTCGAATCAATCTCTGACCAGTCCCAATTTTCTGGATGAACCCACATGGGGTCATTTAATTTCATTAAGTATACTTGAGAAAATCGAATGGGTATAAGTAGTATATGCATAATAATTTGCCGGGAACGGAGTCGAAGGACTAAAAAAATAGATTTTTGTCAAAGATATATTTTTTTTTTTCAATTATATGTGCTAAGATTGGTTAAAATATTACTAATTAAGTTAATGAGAGGAAAAAAGAGTACAGCCGATTCCCGCGACGTATCGCTGATATGTCCCAATACCAATACACCGATATCGTGACCGATACCGCGACCAATACCGAGATTTAAAACCTTGGCCAAGACTACAAAGTCTCTGGTCCTTTGAAATATCCCCCACCCTCGCTGAGATCGAGGGCTTTTTTTGGCCTATTTGCATTATACTAGTTGTTATGGCGAGAAAATTGTGGGTTTTGGTTTCTGATTGTCGGTAGATGGGGAAAACTGATTCAAAATCACCTACAACTGAGGGAGAGAATAGATTTTATGTAGAATATTTGTGTTGTACGAGTTGATTCTATTATGAAGGAAATTTAGGGCTTCGAAGTAGAGAAATCATGGTGGAACTTGAGAGTTCGTCTCCTGCAACGGTTCCTACCGCTTCTGAAGATGCGAGTGTTTCTTCCTCTGGTGAACAAATGATGATATTGCCCCACCACCCGTTTCTGGGTTTTGCAGAGAGAGAGAGGTGGAAGATGAGATATTTAACGGAGCCGTTAGTCTATGTAAGTAAAATCCGTTAGCAAGTTAACAGATTTAGACAGCAAGGGCAAATTGACTAACAGAGTAATAGTTTGGGAATATAATTGAAGTTTACTGAAGTTCAGGAGTCTACGAGACATTGAAGTCAAAATTTGGGGTTTTTTTTTTTAAATTTTCCCTTTTTATTCACTTCCATCGATTACTCAATTTTTGTACCAACACAATAGACAAAAAAAATAAAAAATAAAAGGAATAACTAACAAACAAATGGGAGAGAGTACAAAAAGTTGAACAAATTCAAAGTACTCCTCTGTGGGCCCCGCTCCCTCTATGCACATTTTAGAGCATCCTTATCAGGAGACTAAAAAAAAATACCAAATTTAACCACAAAAACACCTTTTACAAATTAACAAGTCACTTTTCAAAAAACTCACAAAATCAGATTCTCTATTTTAACTTTACTCCTATTTTTCTACTCAATAATCACAGCAACCACACTGGATTATTTTTCCAAATGCCTTTTTCCCATATTTTCTATTCAGTACTCTATTCAATAGTCGGACACTTTTTGTCCCTGCCCCACAAGTCTGATGACGTGCAAGAGAAAGAGGTGGAAAAAAGTAATAAAAAATTGAGAAGTGAGTGAATAGTGACGATGCAAATTTGCGTCGGTACTGTAGCAATAACAAATTTGGTAAATTGTTTGGTGAGCCTGATTTTGGCTCAATTTTGGGGGGCTGGCTCCCTAAATTTGATTAAAAGTTAATTTGGGTAACCTGATGAGGATGCCCTTACACATAGCAATCGTACATACTAACCGCAATGGGCGGTGATGAAAATGGATGGTGGCTGAGGAACGAGGATGACCATGAATGAATATATAAATCACATACATGATGCATGCACCTCCATTATTTTTTCTCCTAAACATATTACTCCATCTGTCCCAATTTGCTTGCCTCTTTTAGGGAAGTGGGTTTTTAAGGGGTGTGAAAATTTTATATTGTCTTTTCTGTTTTGCCCCTAAATCCAGTCAAAATTATTGTGTCCAATTTGTGAGGCTAATTTTTTATATGAAACTCAAAATATATGTAATATGGATTTTGTTTGATAGATATCAATTAGTTTTATTATACAAAGTTTTCAAAATCAGAAGAACCGTTATCAAATAAAAGACAATGGCCAAACAAATTGAGATGGAAAAAATACTTTTTAAGGGTAATTGAAGTTATACAATGTATAATGTGAGAACCCATATTGGTAAGTTCCACATCGGGCATATGTGAGAAGTGGATGAAATATATAATGAAATCCGACCAGATATTGGAAACAAACCGCCCCAGCTGATAACTTATTTAACTAGTGGCTTTATTGGGAAGTAAGCAATCAAGCATTTAGTATGCAAGAAGACACTGTAATAATTTAGATGGAAGAGATGTTATTTAATGGTTTATTAATTTATTATAGGTATGGGAAACGAAGAATATAATTGAAGTTATGCAATGTATAATGTGAGAACCCATATTGGCAAGTCCCACATCGGGCATATGTGAGAAGTGGATGAAATTAAATATATAATGAAATCCGACCAGATATCGGAAACAAACCGCCCCAACTGATAACTTATTTAACTAGTGGCTTTATTGGGAAGTAAGCAATCAAGCATTTAGTATGCAAGAAGACACTTTAATAATTAGATGGAACAGATGTTATTTAATGGTTTATTAATTTATTATAGGTATGGGAAACGAAGAATATAATTGAAGTTATACAATGTATAATATGAGAACCCATATTGGCAAGTCCCATATCGGGCATATGTGAGAAGTGGATGAAATATATAATGAAATCCGACCAAATATTGGAGGCAAACCGTCCCAGGCTCCCAGCTGATAACTTATTTAACTAGTGGCTTTATTAGTGAGTAAGCAATCAATCGTTACTACGCAAGAAGACACGTGGATGGAAGTGGTGTTATTTAATTTTTTTATTTATTAATAAATTGGCAAACGACGAATGTAGTTCAGGTTATATAATAGGTGTATAATGCCCTATTCAGGTGCATTTGATGTTTCTTCTCCAACAGAACTTCCTAATTTAGAACTAAATTGGCTTTATTTGTAAGTAAACAATCAATAATTAGTATGTATGAAGACATGGTAATACAAAATGTTGATGGAAGTACGGTGTTATTCAATTTTCTTATTTAGAAGTTCTTACAAACTTTTTTTTATGGGCAAAAATAGATTTTATTAATCTCTGAAAGGAGGACAAAGATTAAAAGGCACAGGGAAAAAACAAAGTTACCCGAGAGCCCAGAAATACGTTGGCAAGATACCAACAAAAGGAAAAGTTCTTACAACATTCAAAATTGGATGAGAAACAGTATAATCCTTTGGCAAAAAACTTAAACCGGTTTTTTGGTTTATTCATTTTGTCTTTATTGAAATTTTTTTTGCAAATGTTATTTTTTTGTGGTTTATTCGTTACTCTCGACGAGACGAATGTAAATAGTATAAAATTCTAGTCAAAACTAAATTTTTTTTAATAAAGCCAAAAATACGTGGTTTATTGGTTTAATTTTGGCTTTATTTAAAAAAATAATTAATTTTCACTACAATTTCATATTTGTTAGATTCGTCTCGTCGAGAGGAACCAATAAATCACAAAAAAATGACGCAAAACTAATAAATGCAAATTTTTTTGATTAAAAACAAAACGAATAAACCAAAAAACCAGTTTCTGATTTTTTTACCAGATGAGGGTCGGACCATTAATTGTACTGTTAACTTTCTTGCGATTCTTGTAAGTGCCACCAGTAATCCACACGGGTGTAAAATAAATTATACAAAAATTAAAAAGACGGGTAATCCCGGGAGGTGTTGCGCACCCCTCAGCCGTGCAATCCTGTTTTGGACGACCCAGATGTGCTTTTATTTTTTACCGGTCACATTTTGCACATTCACTACCATCTCTCTGCTCTATCTCTATTGAGAATAGTTTCCTTTTTTGTTTTAAGATTAAATAAAATTGCCGAACGCATCTGGGCCATCCAAAACACGATCGGACGGCCCAGGGGTACACCGTGCGGTGCACAGCATCCCCCGGGTCCAAGACAGGGCATGACAGTCTCATAACAAGGAACAAGCATTCCTTCCATGTTAGAACCCACATCCCTCCTCAACAATTAATCATATGCAACACAGGATCTAAAAGACCAAAACAAACTAGCAAAGAGCCAACCAAAGAGTGCCAATAAAAAAGGAAAAAAATGGAACAAAACTAGCAAGGTTAGCTTTTGCTCAAAAGGTTCATTTTTCTAGTAACCTACTTACAAAAACTCTACTTATCCAAGATCTTGCCTTTTGGGGCAGGGGGAAACAATTCTTACGTCCAAATATATTAATATGGCATAAAGCATAAACCTAGCTCCAGGAAGAGTTTCAATGTAAATATAACATATTTTCATTCACCTTTTTTTTTTGTTAAGTAAACAAATTTATTAATTTTTGAAGAAGGAAATGATTAAAGAGATAGGGGCACACCGGCAAAAGAATGCCGCCCAAGACCCAAACAAATTAGGAAGGCAAGACGCAACCACGTACCTAAAGGAAGAAACGACCACACCTAAAAACCAAAAATCATTCGAACCCAAAAGCCACCACACATTGAACCCAAACCAAAACAAAACAAAAAAAAAAACAATCCAAAAGCTGCTTCCTAATTAACCTACCAAACCAAGCTAAAAAACGGACCAGAAAGCCTCAAACAAAACCAAAAGACAACCTAAAGAGCCTCAATCAAATCTAAGAGCAGCTTAAAATTCCACTTAAAGAAAAGCATCATCCCTCCCAAGCATCAATCTCTGGCCCCCTCTTCCATCTTAGTAATATTCTTCAAAGCATTCTCCCTCTCATCGATTTCCTCATCTTGCATTCCAACAAGTTTTTTCAAGTTAAAGCTCCTCCCCCTCTAAATTTAACTCCCAACAAAATATTAGAGTCCATTACCTTCCGCCCATGCATGGGAAGATAAGAAGAAGAAGGATACCTCTCTAGCTTTGTAATTAACTATGACAGCCTTAATCCCAAGATCCAAAATAAGTTTCTTCTTCCTAATCTTCCTTTTAGATTTTTTCACACTACGAGAAAACATGTTTTGGACGAGAGAAAACATTCGTCATTAGATATATGTTTGTCTTTGCAAAAGTAAAAGGCGACGAAAAAATTCGTTGCCCACTTTCGCCACTAAATCTTTCATGCCAAAGACCTAGACGACGAAAAGTTTGATTCATCACCAATATTTAAAAATAGAAGACGAAGTTTTTCCTTGCAAATTTAACCTTTTGGCAACGAAATCAAATTTCGTCACCAAATGTAAACAACTTATGGCAATGACAAATTTCGTCGCCAAAAGCGGCCAATTTAAAAAAGGAATTACAAACTTTGTTCATGCTAACATTTGAACACAACAACTCTCGAACACCCAACCTAAACTACCACTTCAACCACTGAGCCACTTAAAATTTTGATGATAATATTGTAAAATTTAATATATAATACTATTTTTCAAAGCAATCTATTTAGGAAATATATAAATATAGATTATTAAATTAAAAATATATTAATTTTTTCAAAAATAAAAATTAATTAGTCTTAGATTTGGCAACAAAATTTCTATTTTGTTGACAACGAGTACCTTTTTGGTGAGGAAACTCATATTTAGTTGTCAAAAGATAGCTTTAGGCGATGAAATCCAAATTTCGTAGGGGTGAGCATGGACCGGATTGGTTCAGTTTTGTAGTAAACCAAGAATCAAACCACTACCTACGGATTATGAATTTGGAGAACCAAACCAACCCATAAAAGGCATAGAACCAAACCAATCCAAACCATTAAGATACGGATCGGTTTCGGTTTCTTACCACGGTTTGTTTAAAATTGAGATATTATTTCTGTAAACTATTAAAGTACTTAAAATTTTGAAGATTAATAAACCAAAACTTATATTAAATCTTATTCCATTAAAATTAATCATGGTAATGAAGAAAATCAAGGAATAGGAATAGGCAATGACCAAATCATATATAGAAATTTAGAAAAATAGAAACGTGTTGTGTAATCAAAATTGGAATGGAGAATTTCATTTGCAAATTTATTGGCTATGACTAAACCACTACTGGTGTATTGGAATTAAGGGAATAAGTTGTGAATCTTAGGCAAAATAAAATCTTGCACATAGAAGGAATAATGAATAAATTAAATTAGAAAGTTAGTTAACTATGACTTATATATATAAATACATTTATATATAATATACACGGTTTGGACCGGATTGGGACCAGAACCATGAATGTAAATCCACAAACCAAACCATTGAATACGGATTCTAATTTTTTTAAACCAGGACCAAACCACGTTACTAAAAAACAGAAACCAAACTAATCGGTTTGGACTGGATTCACGGTTTGACGGATTTTCTGCTCACCCCTAAAATTTCGTCCACAAAGGGTACTTTTTGGAGACGAAATCCAATGTCGTCTCAAAATGGGACCTATTTGGCGAGAGAACAAATTTCGTCACACAATGGGGCCTATTTGGGGGGGAAACAATTTCGTTGCCAAAATATACCTTTTGGCGATAAAAAATAAGTACCATCTGTTGACGGAATTTGGATTTCGTTACCAAAAGTACTTTTTCTTGTACTCATGCTCCTTTCCAACTTTAAAATAGCTTCATGGGTAGATTTCTCCCCATGATTGCTATTCTGTTCTCTTCTCTCCTTAACAATAGGCCTCGAGATCTTAAGTCCCAACTTTTGCACCTGAGAAATAGCCAATAGGACTAGTAATAGAATGGCTCTCATTTGGCAAAGCCCATCACAAATTCCCGAATCAACATGGTGAATTTCCACTATTTCCATATCCTCACCCGAATCATTTACATCCTTAACAACTATAGAATTCTGGGAGCTGGGGCAATCTCTTTTTGTTGTACTTACATTCCCAAGCAACCCTCATCAAATTGTTTACCACTACTTGTTCTTCCACAACCCTGATCAGATACACTCTTCCACTAGCCTCCAAGTTGATCTCTTGATTAATAATACCAACAAACTTGGTTGAAATCTGCACTTTACCTGAAGAGAATTATAACCTTTTTGAAGTAACTTCATCAAGAGTAATCGTTCTTGATGAAGCTAAAGAAAGTATCCCATAGACACTTGTATCATCGCTTATGCTTTATAAGAAGCTGGGAGCAAAATTTTACGTTCTTACTTTGCCGAGAGATGGAATGTTAGGTTCGGTTCTACATGTTGAATTTGAAATAGAAATGGATGCACTATCGTATGTGTTGGAACATGTGTGAAGGTTAAGTCCCACATTGGAAAAATAGAAAAAGGGTTGGACTATATACAATTGGATGACTCACCACTTACAAGGCTTAGCCTTTTAAGTGGATATGGGTCATTGAATGTATATTGGGCCCAATGAATGTAGTGGACTCCATGAATACTCCCCAGAAGTTTAGGCCTTGTGCACGCCGGCGCAGCGAAAGCGATGGCGGGATCGATGCATCATACAAACTACCAACAGTATGCTTGTTATTATATACAATCATATTCTCTAATTGTATAGGTTTATCAAATTTATTATACATGATATTTTCGTTGACATTATTTTTGCAATTTGTTTTAGCTTAATTGAGGTTGCCTCACATGTCCTAAATTTTGTTGCATGTTCACCCAGCTACAGTCCAAATCTCGCGTCCATCTAAGGTGATGATGACCACTAACTCCAACTGACTAGAGTTTTAACATTTGAGCCATGTAATTAAGGCTAAAGTTTAATAGGTCAGCTGGTGCACGCTGTGACAGTTGATATCAAAAGTAACTAGTAAGTCTTACATGGAATCTAGTGGGTGGTGAGGCTGTGTAGTAGGTATAGACACAAACACACACAGATAATGTATACATACTTATATATAAATATATTATGTAGCAGAAGCATGAAATGTAATTACTTATTTTTAGTAACAAATTCCAAAGAACAAAATCTATTAAAGGAGATATTTTAATATTGCATATAATAAGAATTTGTAGCAGTATTGCATATTATTCTTATTTCTATCTTGCATTTTATTTCCTCCGCCTCAAGTTGTTGTTCTTTTTTGGGAAGTCGTGCCAACTGCCACCTACACAGTTGTCTATATTTCACAATTTATAATATTTTTTATGATTCTGGAATATGTATTTAATAAAATTAATTGAGATTTATTAAACAAGATCCATATTAAATACAAAAAACAATATAAATAATTTTTTGAGAGATTCCAAATAGTGAAACAAGAGCAATCATTTGGGACAGAGGAAGTAAATTAAATAAATGGAGAAAATGGGCCAAACGGTTGGCTCAAAGTTGTGCTTTTTTGCTTCACATTTTGTTCTCTATTGGCTCCAGCTCCAATACCATATGCCTCTTAAAATCGAGATAAGGGTAACACATTGGGGATTCGTCGTCTTTAGTTTTCCACCTGAGGCAAATGTAGAACAAATAATAAGATAAAATGCATTTATATAAGAAAGAAGTGTTGATGCTCTGGCTAATAATATAGACGTACTAAGGGCTAAATTGATTCGATATTATTTTTCTTTGCTTATTTCATTCATTTGATTTCAAAAAAATCTCGATTCAGAGTTTACACGTATAGATCTAGCTAGGCTCAAAGCCCCGTGATATTGTAGGAGCAGTTATGTGCTGTGAGATTTTTGGATTTATTTTATCGACAAGAGAGATTTTGGCTTTGAGCTGATGGAACTATATTGACACTTCTTGCAGTTATCTAATTACTAACCCACAAACGTTACCAATATCACCCAAAAGAAAAGTATTCACCTATAATTCAGGACAAGATGGTGAAGGAAAATTGCAATCTCCAGTTTAGCAAATTCGCCCCCGGGACACAGCCGCAATCCACCACCAAATGGGGACACTTTCTTGCTAGTTGCTTGATCCTACCAAGATGAGAAATATTGATATAATTCACTTGTATTTATAGGGGAAAAAAGAGAACAAAAAATTCACAAGTATGATATTTCCAAATTGGGACACCATGAGGAATGGAAATACATACAGTCCATCTGGAAGGATCAAATTCAGAGGGATTTTGATGAAGGGATGGATCAAGATGTGCTGCAGTAAAGACAGGAAGCACCTGCCATCCATGGGGAATTACATATCCTGTTGCAAATAACCAGCTCAATGTTAAGAATTGCTTTGTCAAATACATCATTTAGATATGTAACACAGAGCATATTAACAGGGGTTGTATATATTTACTTTTGTCCATGTTGTTTGTCGTTCGATTTGTTCGCTCTCGTAAGCTACTAAGTTTGCTTAAATTAATTTAGAGAGTAATCCATTTATGCCAATGAATTCTATGTTTGGACAAGTCAAAAAAATTTCAAATGATATACTCCCTCCGTCCCATATTTGTTGTCCATTTTCACTATTCACTGCTACTCAAAAAATTGGCTATATTTTTCAATGTGTAATATTGTATATATTCAATATGGATCTTGTTTGATAGTTCTCGATGAGTACTATTAAACAAAATTTTCAAAATTGTAAAACACATTATAGATTGAGAGATATAAGTAAATGAAAAATGGCACGCAAACCCGTAAATGAACAACAAATTCGGGACGGAGGGAGAGTTAAGTATTGCGTGGCCTCACGTCTTTTAAGTTTCCAAAGTCAAACCCTCAACTCATCAATTCACACATGTACGGATGTACCTCAACGTTCAGTCTGCACGTGAGGGGATATTAGAATTCTCTTACACCACTTATGTAAACGCTTAAGTTTGATTAATGTTATCTTGAGGCTACTACCAAATTTTTTTAAGTTGCAAGCCTCTAAAAATCTCCAAATTTGAATTCTAGTTGGTAAAATTAGGCAAAACACCTAAAAAGACCCTGCATTGAAGAAGTACCAATTTAGGCTCAGAAAGCTACTATATCAGTTGATGTGAATGTTAAAAACCTTTGAATTGGACGTCTTGAAGAGCTTTCCTGTGCACAAATTTAGCCAAATTTCCGCATCGTAGAGCTTCAGATATCACCTGCGACAAAGCTTTCTATTCATAAAAAAAGGAGCTGAATGAATAATAAGAGAAAAAGAAAAGGTAGTATTGCCAGTATGTGTATTGTTACATAGGAGGTGTACTCCATTTGCTTGTAATCTTCCAAGGTTAAGGCTTCTCCATCCTTTTTTCTTCTCCTCAGAGCTTGGTGTTCTTCCTGAAAAAATCAGCTAAACAGAGTCTTAATTTGTAGCACATAAATTTTACATTTTTCCGCATTAAGGAGAGGAGTAGATATTGAGTGCGATAGTGACACCAGAATACGTTTTTACGGGACAATGAGAATCTCTAAATTGGGTGGGTGAGGACCTTTTGGTCATGTCGAAAGCTGACAAATTCAATATGGTAAATATCATCAAATTTGAGGTTCCTATTTGTCCAAACAACGTAATAGTATCACTACTGCATCAATACTTATTCGAGATAGGGAAGGGCGAATTTGCTTATAAAATGACGTGAAAATTTATGCCTTCCTTAATTCCAACTCGAAGCAGCAGTCATTGTGGCTCATAATTTCATTTACCTTTACGTCGCTGTAATTACAGTAAATTTTGTCACAGTATAAATATCATTTTCCTAGTTGGAGTAGAGTCAATTACCTTCAATTGATGAAGAACGCATGGTGACTGTGCAATGAAGTAAACCACCATGGACAAAACTCCAGGAGTTGCTTCAAAGCCTGCTAGCAGAATATCGATTGCAAGACTCACTTTCTCTTCATCATTTAAGTTTCCTTTCTGCAACATCTCACCTATGAAATCTCCTTTCTTAATGCCGACACCCCTCTTTTCCTTTTCTTTTATGATCTCTCCCAAAGTGGAGTAGAGCCTTACTCTAGCCTGTAACAAACACTAGCCAATTAGTTCGCACAAAAATTTTGGACTAAAAAATTCGACACAAATTGGGAGCCCGATTTGGCCATATCATTAACGTTTGCTCAAAGCAGACCCTGTCTACGATGACACAAAAATGTAAAAAAAACAAAGACTCCGATGTTTGATTTAGATGTATTGAGATGGAGCTCCGATTTTTTGTCAGATGATCTCGTCCCTAGCAGCACAAAAGGAAAATAAAAAGCCAAAAAAAGAAGAGTAGTTTGCTGGTTTTTCTCCTTTGTATATACCTTGATAGCCTTAGCATAAGGTGAGCCTGGAAAATATAGTGGGATGGACACAAAGCCTTTCAGGTAAATCCGGAAGTCTTCGAATATTTTTAGAGCTAGTGGGTCTTCTGCTTCAATATCCAACACATACTTGAACATGACATTCATTGCAAACTGCATTTTATAATGAAAAAATTCAACCTCAGTTCTCATGGAAGATGCATCAGAAAAACACACAATAACCCATAAATAAGCATACAGCCGTAAAATGGGAGTGTACAAATCTATGCACGAAGCAAAATTCAATTTAAAAAAGAAAAAGAAAAAAAATTCACGAGACATAATTCGTATGAAATTCTCCTTAATGATATGTTTTGATGGAAAATAACATTACTCGTACTGTCGAACATAAATTGAGTTGATTACCTTTCTAGCTTCTTCGTAGAATCCAACTTGTCTATGTTCTTTCAACGACTCCATAACTGAGATTGACAACTTATCAACATAGCAAACGAAGTCAGGTCTGGATCTAGACTCATTAATGAAGCCAACAGCAACGCTTCTAAACTTCTTATGAAGGTCTCCATGAACATGCATAATTGATAGTTTCCCAAGTATGTCAAGAACTGCCTTTGGGTAGCTGCTCTGAAACAGCTTCCCTTCATTTTGAAGAATGAATGTGTTGAGCTCATGGTCACAGGAAACTATTGTTGGACAACCAAATAGATGAGATTTGAAAACTCTCCCATACCTGAGAAACAAAAGTTAAATAAAAGATGTTGATCTTTGCGAACCTCTGTACAGAATCTACTTCTTTCACTTTTTTTTTTTTGACAATTCAATTATCTACATCTACTCTGCATACTCTAAGGGGGAAGGGTAGGAGTTGGTGGGAATTTAACTCCCGAACTTATAGATGTAGGTGCTCCATGGGGAGCAAGCTGAACTACGAAGCTATGCCTCAACATCTTACAAAATCTATTTCCTGAATGATGTATTGCTAACATCTTCGAAAATTCTTAGTTGCAGTACACTCTCGGTCAGTCGTCGTATAGTTCCGAGATTCTTACTATACTGTCTGATCGAAGGTGCACTGTGACACGCGACAGAGATTGTCAAGGACATAAGATCCTGGACAGAGAAAAATGAGTTTGGTGAAGATTGTGAGTTACCTAGAGCAATGCTTCTCTAAAAAGCTTCCCATGGAGTTTGATTTGTGTGGCCTGAGAAAGCCAAGTGACTCTCCAATAAAGGGCCACCCCATGTTTCCATTGGGTATGTTTGAGGGTTCTTGCTTAACAAAGAAGAGCTTTAGCAAAGAGGGGAAAAACAGAGCTAGTCCTATGAACATGGTTAATGCTGCTGGAAGAAGAAGTGCTACCATGACTTTTCTAAGTGGGTTTCTTACAAATTAAAGATGGAAAAAGAGAGGCAGTTCCCAGTTGGCAATGACAATAGCCACCTTAATTATAGATTATACAGTGACCCTTAAGGTGCTAGTTACAGGTCCAATCAGTCAGTATTTAAAAAACAAAACACTAAGGCTCTGTTTGGAAAAGCTTTTATTTCCAGTTTTTTGTTTTTGTTTACGATAATTTTTTAAACAGGCACCATAAACATGTTTGTGTACTATTTTTTGTTTACAAAATACATAACCAATTCCACTTATTTCCGGAAATTCTAGAAACTCAAAACTGTTTCCATTTGTTTTCGAAACACTTTCGGCAGCAAAAAACACGGAAACGAGATGGGTGTTGTATACTTGGGTGCTATGCACCATGACCAGAAACCTAACACATGTATTTGGATCAGACGTCCAGCCATCTTCTCCAAGAATCAGTCACAGCCGACTACATCCAACAACACCGTAGCTTGTGCTCTGGCATATCCACCGTATTGCGCCCAGAACCATCTCTCTCTCTCTCTCTCTCTCTCTCTCTCTTTTACGGAAACGGGGTGGGTGTTATGCACTTGGGTGCTATGCACCCGTCGGCCGTCCGATTGTGTTTTAGACGGTCCGGATATGTTTTAATTTTTTACCGATAAAAGTAAATCAAAATTAAATTAAAATTGCCGCGAATGCATCCAAACCGTCCAAAACATGATCGGGCGGCTGATGAATGCACAACACGGTGCATAACACCCAGATGCACAACACCCACCTCAACGGTGATGTTCCAGTTCCAGTTCAACCCAACCACCGCCAGCAATCATTGATCCCGCTCCATGATTGAAGACGACTTCCATCGGAGGAGAATTGTTTGCCTCAATCAAACCCTGACTTCATGGCTCCTTGGATTTTAAAACTCACGAATCAGAGAAGAAAATGGGTCTTTGGCTCCCACGATCGAAGGCAAAATGGGTAGATCCCAATTCCCAACCATTTGCAATTTCTCCCCAAGTTCACTCTCTCTGTAAAAGGTTTGTGTTTTTTTGTTTTTTACCAATTGGAAAGGACTGTTTAGCATTTTTATTGCATGTTTCTTTACAGGCTATGCTTGGAATTAGGGCTGCAAACAAGCCGAATCGAGCCGAACTTTAGAATGTTCAAGTTCGTTCGTTAAGGTTTTAAACGAACTCGAGCCGAGCTCGAACTCACTAAAAAATTGACGATCCGCTCTCGAGCCGAGCTTGCCTAGGTTTGATTTGTACTCGAACATGTTCACGAGCCTTAACGAGTCAAAATATTATATATTTATGCTCTCATACAGTTCTAAAACTGTAAATAAAATTTTTATTTTGCACATAAATAAGCTTATACATATATAAAATTATGAAAATATATCAAAATTTTAAGTTTGTAGTACTTTTAAAGTTTATATTCATATAAGATATAAAATTTTCATTATGAACATGTAAGAGTTCTTACATGTTCAAGGTTATATGTGAAATTCTTACGAAATATATGTATACTTTAGGTTCGCGAGCCCAACCGAGCTGAATATCGTTGAGTTCAAGTTCAGCTCGTTTATGGACCAAGCCTAAAATTGGGGTCCAGGTCCGGCTCGTTTAGTAGACGAGTCGAACTCGAACGAGCTCTTACCGAATGGAGCCTCGAATAGTTCGCGAACGGCTCGGTTCATTTGCAGCCCTACTTGGAATGAATGTACAATAAAATAAAATTATCGAACTTTTTGATTTTTTATGAATTAGTTGTGGATTACTCATCTTTTTACACATAATGTTAAGAGCGATTTTCCATTGGCTTCGGCATCTATGAAATTATTCAATATGTTCTTTTATGATTGGTATTTTGTACAGCTCTCAAAAAATAAGATGAGTTCACCTGCTATTTGCGATCGTAAATACTCCCTCGTCCTAAAATGAATGTCCAAAATTACTATTCACACCATTCATAAATTTATTTATATTTTTTAAGTTATGGTAGTATATATGCAATATGAATTTTGTTTGATAGATCTCACTTAGTTTATTAAACTTATTTAATTTTTATGGTGTTTGCCAATAGAAAAAGTAGAAAGCGGCAACTGTTGGAGCTAATGATCAATTTTATTTTGTGATGGGGCTATATAGCATGTGGATAGGTGTCACCGAGACTTTTTCAACACATAAGTATTTTTAAACTGAGTTTCCATTTGTTTTCGAAACACTTTCGGCAGCCAAAAACACGGAAACATGGTGGGTGTTGTGTACTTGGGTGTTATGCACCGTGACCAGAAACCTAAGAGCAAGCCCAACAAGCACTTGGTAAATTAGGCAGTGTACAGTGCATATATCTATTATAACTTGACACTTTTTCTATCAATACTCCAACAACACTCCCTATTTTACTCATCATCTATTATTATATACATTCTTTCTCTTTCCTCCTTCATTTCTTATTTTTTAATTTAATTTGGTAGTTTTTCTTTTGTAACGGTCATGTGGGAA
>JAXBDA010002486.1:0-42160 GCA_036023075.1 Gaultheria prostrata
AAATTACCAAATTACCCTTACTTCAAGAGTCACCTTTTCCATATGAAGGGCAATTTGGTAATTTCAGGTTGAATAAAGACAAAAAGGGAGTGTGTGGGGATAAAAGGGGGTGTGAAAATCATTTCCCATAATTTATACCAGTAATCTCATAAATATTTGTTAATAAGACATAAGTTTTGACTCATGGAAGTCCGGACTTCTATATTTCAAAGACGATGCACACGAGTACTATTAAAAAAGATGGTTTGGGTCAATACACACATACAAGCACTATTAAAAAAGGGAAATTGATAATAGCACTCCAAAAATTAATAGAGGGGCTCCAAGCTACTGTGATTTTCCAAAATTATCATTTTGCAAGTTCCAATTTTACTTCAGGTACTCCAAAAAAAAATTACTTCTCCTTTGTCAGTCTGTTAATGGAAGAAGAAGAAGAAAAGACAGCTCACCCAAACCCTAGCACAACCAAGTTGCGATGGCTCCCAGTGCAAACCGACGTGCATCATTTGTAGTTTCCTGGCCTCTAGTATTTTCCTTCATCCATCTCCCTTCATTTGTATCTGTATATAGTGAATATATTATATTTTCTGATCCCTATATTGTGGTGGTGTATGGGGTTTGAAAAATTGACCACCACAATCTCAAAAAGTAATTTAAATTAGCAGATGGATGACCATTT
Organism: Gaultheria prostrata; assembly: GCA_036023075.1. Taxonomy (NCBI): domain Eukaryota; kingdom Viridiplantae; phylum Streptophyta; class Magnoliopsida; order Ericales; family Ericaceae; genus Gaultheria; species Gaultheria prostrata. The sequence continues at coordinate 680 of JAXBDA010002486.1, forward strand.
TTTGATTTTATATTTCTTTATTGCATGTACAATCTGCGATTTCCTTACATGTGGCATGAAAATCATGTCTTTCGTGTCAATTAATTGGGTTTTTTTACCTATAACCAACTCATTTGTATTTTGAAAATGCTACGCGTACACCTCTGTACACCACATGCACATTAACACATCCCGACTGTCCAAAAGCATTTTTCGATATTTCGGATTTGAAATGAATTCTTACCGGTCAAAATTAACTTTGACCAGTAAGAATTCATTTTAAAATCCGGACCATTGATTCCTAAGATGAACAATCGGGATATGCTGGTGTGCAGTTAACAGAGAGAGGTTTTGATTAACTTTTCCGTTAGGAGTGCTTCAAGTAAATGAGGAGATAATTTTGGGTGGAGTGCCTTCGGTAATTTTTATGTTTTGAAAAGGGTAGTTTTATAACTTCATTAAATTTTGGAGTGTCTGCATCAAAAAAGGGAGCCCCAAAATTAGCTTCCTAAAAAAGTTGCAATTTTAAGGGTAAGGAGATGGAAGTTTTTCAATTAGAAGTAGTTTAGGGCAATTTCATATTTTTTGTAGGGTGTTTGGACAATACTAAAATTTTTGTAGGATCGCATTTGTTAAGTGTGAATGTATTGTATAACGAGGCCGCCCTCGTATTAGTCAAATATCAATAATATCATGACAAGTTATTACTAAGTTGAAGATCGCCCTCCTTTAACGTTTTTTTTACCCTTATTTGTACTAAATTAAGTAATTACTTTTTCAAACAACGACTTATTTTCTTTGATGGTGGATTTTTTTCACATCTTAGTAAAAATACTTGACTTTACCAATTCATTTTGAGGATAACTAAGAATGTTAACCCAATTTCGTTTAAGATAGTTTGGTGAATATATAAACACTGGTACTATTAAATAAATAAATAAAAATTGTTTACTGAATCTATTTTTCTTTTTGGTGCAACGGAAATTCATAAGTTAACTAAACAGAAACAAGGTTAGTCAAATATCAATAATCTCATAACAATTCATTAAATTAAGGCGGCCCTCCTCTACCTAATTTAACCCTAATTTGGACTAAATTTTTCAAATTCTTTGATTGTGATTTTTTTTTTCCAGATCTTAAATATTTGAATTTTCCAATCCGTTTGAGAAGAATGAAAAAGACATAAATAATCTAAAAAGTTGGTTTTTTCAAATCATGCTTATCCTTGCCAATTTTTTTTTTAATCTTTCGATACTTAAATTTTCTTGTCAAAACGAATTAGAAAAGCGACAAAAAAATTAATACAAAACTCATAAAAGACAAAAAGAAGGACAAGAGAATAAGATTTTACTCCAAACTAACCCTGAGGGCTCGCTTGGCTGCGGGTCAAGGTGGGGTATAAGTTATACCCCTCCCCATATCCCGGTCCCACGTACTAATGCATGGTTTCGGAGTTTTTTGGGTAGGGGTATAAGTTATTCCCCTCCTCCCAGATTAATACCCCAAGAGGGGTACTAATTAATAACAAGAGGAGGGGGTGTTATAAATTAATACCCTCCATACCCTCATTAAAATTACCACTCTATCCCCCCTCATCCCCTTCTCTCCCTCTTGACTATTTTAGGCAAAAAAACCGAACCCTATTTTAATATTTTACGAGCCCTTGAAATTTCCTTCGAATAAAAAAATAAAGTACTTTCGCGCATAATATTTTATTTTGTTTTGCACCAAATTAAACTACTAATCAAGATCTTTAATTCGATATAAAAAAATTAAAATTTTTTATACTGTAGAATTTGACATTGTTGGCTTGTTGAGTTGCATTGCAATATCCTTCGGATCAAAAAATAAAGTACTTCCGCATATAATTTTTGATTTTTTTATGCACCAAATTAAACTACTAATCAAGATCTTTAATTCGATACAAAAAAAATTCGAAATTTTTTATACTTAGAATTTGACATTGTTGGGGTATATAACATAAAAATTACTAAATTAGTAAGTTTTGCACTTAATATAAGTAAAAAAATGCATAATTAGAAAAAATAACAAAAAATTAGGTGGTATGCATAATTATTAAAATGAATAATTAAAAAAATAATGATTGAATCTTTGAATTTTAGATATGATTAATAAAAGGAATTATCATATCATATTCATTGTCAAGTGTAATTAATTTAATTAGTCTTGTATTTGTGTTTGTATTTTATCGTAAAATCTAATGTGACTCATGCACACGGGAAAATAAGTTATTTGCCAGGTTTTTACATCATCCACCCAACTTTATCCCCTTATCACAAATTCATCCAAACCACATAGTACTATTTAATTAATACCACATTCACAAATATCACATGAATGTGGGTCTAGCTTTACTAAATAATACATCTTACTATCTTATCGTCTTACTATTTAATCTCACTAAAATATATCCCGCATTCAAGCGATGCCTGAGAGAGTTATTTTTGGTGGCATAAAACAGGATTTTATACTCGTATGCTGAAATCTGACAGAAGAATTACCAAGTTATTAATTATGTAATGTAGAATTATTAGATAAACTGAATAAAATCATCTACGAACCACTAGGGTATTTCACTAACTAGTTTTTTCCAAAAATTAGTTTCTTTTCAAAAACTAAAACAGGTCATCTTCTCATAATACATCATATAAAAAAAATATGAATACAAAAACCAAGACAGTTTATAAACAAAACACCCGTGGAACGGGGAAGTAAATAGAAATCCATTGGATTAAATGTTCAAGATAGGTTCTAGAAATTATTAGGGAGGGTCCAAGTGCATACGTTTGGTAAAATAGTTTACTACACGTATTCCAAGCATGTTGTGGGGCCAGGCTAGGCCACCCCCGCCTTACCACATAGTACTCGTGGGGCCGGCGGGGGATGTGTGTGTGAGGAGCAATTTACCGATGGAGGAGAAATTGCAAGTCATGGTATAAACAATTCTACAGGTTAGGCGGAGGTCAATTTTGGGGAAAATGATTCCTTTTTTAGTTTTGACAATTTCATCAAAATAGAAGCATCCATCCAAAACTATTGGAATATATAGTCGGAACACTATTATTGAAGCAAAATATCCTGTTAGAATCCATCCAAGATATTCAATCAAAAATATCTTACATTCCGATTTAGAAATTTTTATTGAAGCAAAATATCTTATATTCGGATTTAGAAATCTCCGGTTCGATTCTCCTTACCAACAAACTCTTGGGGACCACAAGGGTTATGTTGGGTTGTTACCTCCAAGGCCCCAGAATTATTCGAGATGGGTACAAGCTGGCTCGGACATCCAATTATCAAAAAATAAAAAATAAATAAATATCTTGCCACTAGGGCAGCGACCTTGTCCAAGAAACTGCTACGTTGGAGTATTTTTTATTATGCACTCCGTATTAATATATAGTAAGTAATTAATAAAAACGTCGTCACGCGTTGGAAAAAATAAGACGACGAGAAAAGTCCCCTTTCCGTTGTATTGTCCCTGTCCATAATCAAACTTGGCGTTCTACTCCTTTTTTTTTTTCAACATTTGCGCCCTTTCCTTCACATTATCCATTATATATACAACATCATTTCCCATCCTCAAATCACCCATTTCCTTCAATCCTCCCATAGTCAAGAACTACTCAAATTTCTCTCTCTCTCTCTCTTAACAAAGCTTCCCGTCAACATGTATGACAAGGATCTTCGTCGCGAAAAGCGCAAGAAATGGTGTTTGTACGGTTTAGCCTTCATCATTTTCCAAACCGGAATCATAGTCCTCTTCACCCTCACGATTATGAAGGTCCGGAACCCCAAATTCCGTGTCAGGTCCGCCGAATCGGGTACCTTCAATGTCCCAACAACGACGAACCCTTCGTTCAATCTGAGTACCAACGTCGAACTTGGGATCAAGAACACAAATTTCGGCCCTTACAAGTACGACAGCACCACCGTCAACTTCTTCTACGGCGAAACAGAGATTGGAAGTGCTATTATCCCCAAATCGAAGGCCCAATTCCGAAGAACCAAGAAGTTTACCGTTCCAGTGGTCCTTTCTTCAACCAGCGTATCGGCGAGTGATATAAATTCTGGAATTATTTCATTGAGCAGCCGATCGACATTGAATGGGAAAGTGGAGCTGATGTTGATTTTCAAGAAGAAGAAGGCCGTCAATATGAATTGCACTATGGAAATAAATACCAACACAAAATCCCTCCAGAATGTTGTGTGCACGTGATCATCGATTTATCGCTGTTTAATTCGTGTTATGTGTTTTTTTGGATTTTGACCTTGTTGTTGTTATGTAAAATATTCTTTTTATTTGTTTAGATACTTGGATTTGTAGTCTTAGTTAAAATATTTGTCTTCCTGATTAATAAGATCGTTCTTTGTTTATCAGAAAATATCTTTTTCTTTTTTCTTTTTCCTTTTTTGGGTGGGTGTCTGTATGAACGTGCATGTGTCTGAAAATGAACTTAAATAAATAATTCGAATTGGAATTAAGATGGATCCCGTTAACAAAACCAATGATTAAATATGCTCAAATGTTTCACTGAAAAGCACTCATGGTTTGACGAATACAATTGACCAATTTATATTTTGTGAATTTTATATATTATTTCCTCTTCAACGGTCCATTATTGGTTCCCATTTCTTATTCTAGATTAGATATGAATGTAACTTTTAAGTCTTTAATGGTGTGCGGAGAAAAATTATAAAGAATGGAAATTTTGAAAAAATTCAGTTTTCGTAGGGCTTGAAAGTTCATTAATGGGTAGAAATCCCTGAAATACATTTGAGGACCCTCTTGTTATATGCGATACACAGAATTACTATTCAAATAGCTATACGTACCATGCATGTCATTTTTAGCTGGTATCTCAGCGCGTAAGCTCATCCGGACATTCTTAACTGTTAAAAAGAAAAGAACAAGAAGATAAAGCTTGTGGCACTAGAAGATGGGATCAAACTTCTCCAAAAGCAAAAGCTATGGTAAAAAAGATGCAAATGGAGAAGACTACTAGTGCTCAAATCTTCATAAAGTTTCTGATTCTAACAGCCAACATTTTGGCGTCTCTTTTGAAAAGTTAAGTAAATCAAAATTGAGGGTCAAGCTTCATTGACAAATTTTAATGTAACAAAATCAACTATTAACTATAGGAGTATTTAATTAACAGAGAAGACATCGTTTTTACAGGTACTTTTAACGGAAACTACACTCACTTTTGACTACTGCGAAAGACAATATTTTTAGTGAAAACTCACACTTTATTGATATTTTTTCCAACTCAACTAGTTGATATTCTTATGACTATATCTTTATTTTAACCCTAAATGCAGTGGAACTGGCGAGGGCTCTCGCCAAAATGGATAAATAATTTGGGATGGAGGGAGTAATATAATGGAAGGGACCTGAATATCGGACTACAGGCAATGCTACATGGGCGAAGCTTATCTGGAAAAAAGACTGTTAGATATTATTCATATTTGACCATTTCTAGTCATCTTTTCAAATAGAAGCATCTAATAAGACTATTGCAAATTCATTGCAATAAATATCTTACTATTGTTTCCCAAGTCGCAGAATCCCTATTATGCCCTCAAAAATAATTCGTCACAAATCCATTTATACGATCGAAATCGTACAACTCATAGCACTTAAAAAGAAGATCAATTTTATTTAAAAACAGGTTAATCAAATAATGATAACATCATAATCTTGTGATATATGTTTTAATAAAATGAAGGACAAATTTGGATTTTTCATGAGTGCATCCCTTTTTTCAAGACAAAGGTGGTGCGTTCATACAGTTTCTGATGTCTGATCAATTTAAATGTTTGAATAGAATTAAGTTTTTGAATAACCCTTACAAGCTAAACGGCTTGGATCGTAGCAACAAGTCCAAGTGGGCTCCATTTTAACCACACTGAGTAATTAATATACTCAGTAATCCCGGACCACAATCATGTGGTGCCCTAGATCTTTCCAACTATGGTCAATACACTTAATTGTGAAACTCATGCGAATGTTGCATGTCTCGGAGCATCATGTGGCCTTGCTTTGAGAGAACTGAATAATTAGACAGCCACATCCAAGTAGGAATGGCAATGGGGCGGATTTTGGCATACCTTAATCCAGACCCGAAAATTATCACATGGACATCCCCACCTCGACCGGGTATTATCTGAAGATGGGTCTACTCGCCCTGCCCCGTTTTGGACGAAACTTAAAAAATTATTAATCTAAAAGCAAAATAAAAGTAAATACTTATAAATAAAGTATATTTTAGTGTGTAATTAAGATAAGAATGAAACTTTTTTAAGTAGAATGATAATAAAATTAGGATAAAAATATAATATATTCAGCATAATGATTATTAGATTAGGGTAAAAGTATAATTTTATATATAAATATATTTCGGGACGGGTAACGGGGCGGGGTAATATCGACCCAATCCTGACCCTGACCCCGACCCCGACACGACTCCTGCCAAAATTTTCTAATGTCCCCCGTATCTGCCTCGGTACCCAAAAATTTTATGAAAAAACCCGCCTCAATCTCCGGCCGGAGTCGGGTTGGGGTCCGGAGCGGGGGCATTTTCCCATCCCAACCCAAGTCCAAATAAGGAACGTCACAAAAGTCATGATAGTAACCGGGGTCGTCACGCGTTCGGAACCATCTGATGACGGAAAAGTCCTCCTCCTCCTCCTCCTTGCTTTCAGTCCTTGTCCGAATCAAAACTTTATTCAAACTAGGCGTTCCCATTATTTTTTTTCAACTTTGGAGCCTTCAATCATGTCACTATATATTTCCTCATTTCACCACCACCATCACCACCACTTCCTTCAGTCTCTCCCCTGTAAACAACCAAATTCATATCTCTCTCTCTCTCTCTTAATTAAATTTCTCTAAGATGGCAGACAAGAACCAACAGGCCTATCACCCGGCAACAACCAACGGCTACACCCGAAGCGGCGGCGACCAAGAATCCACGACGGCCCAAGCCAAAGAAATCCGCCGCCAAAAGATCAAGAAGTGGCTAATCTATGGCGTAGCGTTCGCCGTTTTCCAGACCTTAATCATAGTCCTCTTCACCCTGACAATTATGAAAGTCCGGAACCCCAAGTTCCGTGTCAGGTCCGCTGCCATCGACAATTCTACCATCCCAGCAGCAGCCAACACTGCTGCCTTCACCCTGCGAACCGACTTTACACTCGGGATCAAGAATGCCAATTTCGGCCCTTACAAGTACGACAACACCACCATTAACTTCTACTACGGCAAAACACCAGTCGGAAGTGCTATTATTCCCAAATCTAAAGCCCAATTCCGTAGAACCAAAAAGTTAACCGTTACAGTGGACCTTGACTTGCCTGCAAATTCAGTTAGTTCTGGGATTATTTCTCTGAGTAGCCAATCGAAATTGAATGGGAAAGTGGAGCTGATGTTGATTTTCAAGAAGAAGAAGGCTGTCGACATGGATTGCACCATGGACGTGAATACCGCGACAAAAGCGCTCCAGAACATCCAGTGCAAATGATCGATCCATATACGACACCGTTTTATTATCATGTGTTTTGGAATTTAGTTTTCCAGAGAGGGATATTATTATGTGTATTTTTTTTTTTTTTTTTATTTCACAGGGAGGCAGTGTATGTTTGCCTATTCTTTGTTATGAATTCATGCTTGTTTGTTTGCTTCTGTTATCAAGAGTGATCCAAATCGGTTTTTTCTGTTATGTTCTCCGTCTGTCTCAAAAAATTAGTCCAGAATAAAAAACCAAAATTCTCAAAAATTTCGCACGACGTTAAAGAAATAATCGAGATCTTGGATTGGGTACTAAGAAAATTTAAAATTATGTATAGAAGTATATTATTTTCTGATCGGAAAATTTGAAGTCTTTTCATGATGGACTAACTTTTCGGCATAGAGTGAGTTATATGAGTTCAATCGATTTGGATTTCAGTTTCATAGACAAATATGGACAATCTTTATCAATGAAATAAAATAGTGCTGAGAGTTAAAATGTCATGAACTAGTGACCGAAAAAAGGTTGCCCCAAGGTATCCGGCGTAGAATTAATTAACGGAGGTAGGGACGGAGCCAAGAATTTCACTACGCAGGGACAATTTTTTTTTCCAAGATATTTTGCAAGGGCGAGTCTGTGTAATTCGTAGGAAAATTTATTTTTTTCTATATAAAACTAGAGGTTTTTTTTTTTTTACAGGGGCGATCGCCCCTACTGATCCCTCCCTAACTCCATCCCTGAACGGAGGGTCACTAGTCCTCCTCCCCTTGCTGTCAGTCCTTATCCTAATCAAAACTTTATTCAAACTATGCGTTCCCATTATTTTTTTTCAACTTTGGAGCCTTCAATCATGTCACTATATATTCCTCATTTCACCACCACCACTATCACCACCACTTCCTCTCTCTCTCTCTCTCTCTCTCTCTCTCTCTCTCTCTTAATTAAATTTCTCTAAGATGGCAGACAAGAACCAACAGGCCTATCACCCACCAACAACCAACGGCCACACCCGAAGCGGCAACGAAGAATCCACGGCAGCCCAAGCCAAAGAAATCCGCCGCCAAAAGATCAAGAAGTGGCTAATCTACGGCGTAGCGTTCGCCGTTTTCCAGACCTTAATCATAGTCCTCTTCACCCTGACAATTATGAAAGTCCGGAACCCCAAGTTCCGTGTCAGGTCCGCTGCCTTCGACAATTCTACCATCCCAGCAGCAGCCAACACTGCCTTCACCCTGCGAACCAACTTTACACTCGGGATCAAGAACGCCAATTTCGGCCCTTACAAGTACGACAACACCACCATTAGCTTCTACTACGGCGGAAATGAAGTCGGAAGTGCTAGTATTCCCAAATCGAAAGCCCAATTCCGTAGAACCAAAAAGTTTGTCGTTCCAGTGGACCTTGTCCTTGCCTTGCCTGCAAATTCAAATAGTTCTTCTCGGATTATTTCTCTGAGGAGCCAATCGGAATTGAATGGGAAAGTGGAGCTGATGTTGATTTTCAAGAAGAAGAAGGCTGTCTACATGGATTGCGCCATGGAAGTGAATACCACAACAAAAGCACTCCAGAACATCAAGTGCAAATGATCGATCCATATACGATACCGTTTTATTTTCATGTTTTTGGAATTTCGTTTTCCAGAGAGGGATATTATTATGTGTATTTTTATTACTCCATTTTTTTGTTTTCAGAGGGAAGCAGTGTATGTTTGTACTGTAGAGTGTAGACCCTCGTATGCCTATTCTTTGTTATGAATTCATGCTTGTTTGTTTGCTTCTGTTATCAAGAGTGATCCAAATCAGTTTTTTCGGTTTTTTTTTTATCTGCTACATGTAAAACGTTCTCCGTCTGTCTCAAAAAATTAGTCCAGAATAAAAAATCAAAATTCTAAAAAAATTCGCACGACATTAAAGAAATAATCGAGATCTTTGATTGGGTGTTAAGAAAATTAAAAATCATGTATGAAAGTATATTATTTTCTGATCCGAAAATTTAAAGTATTTTCGTGATGAACTTACTTTTCGGCATGGAATGAGTTATATGAGTTCAATCGATTTGGATTTCAGTTTCTTAGACAAATAAAGGACAATCTTTATCCATGAAATAAAATAGTGCGAATATATCTGAGAGTTAAAATGTTGTCATGAACCAGTGACCGAAAAAAGGTTGCCCCAAGATATCCGGCGTAGAATTAATTAACGAAGGTTCACTAGTCAATTTGTGTTGAAGTGTCGTGAGTAATGGGGGAGGTTAAAGTATTATTATCATGTGACCAGTCAAGGGCCCAAGTTTTCCGGCCACCCAATTTGGAAAAGGACAGGAAAATTTATGAAAAGGACTTGACTGGCTTATTATGTAGTAGTGCATGGCGGCTTTCATTGGAACGTACCCCAGCCTTGTACTATTTTAGTAGTACTAGTTCTTTTCTTTTCTTTTTTTGTTACTCGACAGACAGACAGAGATGTTGGGGTTAGCTTAAGCGTACATCGATTATTTTCCTTTTTGATCCGGTCCAAGCACGACATGGACATCCACGCCAGGATAAGGGGCTTGTAAAAAATTACTTTCTTGCTGCCTTATCTCATGAATTGAACCGTGTTCAATTGAATAGGGAACAAACCCACTAACTAACCTGACTAATGTTGGAGCTTTGTATTTTATTTGTGGTTGGTATGCTAACAAATTGCAACTCGATGAATTTTGGAATTTCAAACATATTAAGTGACCCTAAACCAAGGGCTTGTAGCCCAGCGGTTATTTCATGCTTCTCCCACAAGGGAAACCAGGGTTCAAGCCTCGGTAGAAGCGTTTGGGGTTTAGGGCTATGGATAGCTTCTACACCCTCTCTAAACTAACTCACTAACTCCTCCGCTAACCCCCAATGTATACCGAATGGCAAAAAAAGAAAGTGACCCTAGGAGTTTATTTTTCTGAAGACAGTACAGATCAAGCCTATGAGCTCAGAAAGTTAATTAGTGAAGTAGGGGAGTGGGGACATATAGCTTTCGATGATGTTATATTATTTACACGAATCTATAGCAAAAACAGAAACAACAGAATGCTATTAGCAGACGGTGAGATTGATTTTCCAAAATTTGTTAGCGTATATTGACCTGAATACTTGAGTTATTGATAAAACAAACATCAGTTCACAGAAGGTAAAGAGCAAGTCTAGTGAGCTCTTCAATTTTAACGGAAGGGAAAACACTTCTATTTATGCAGAGGCCCATGGGTTGAACCACAATTGGTTCCTCCTCTGTAGTGTGTAAAAGAACTTCATTAATGGGTCTTTTTTTTCCCAGCCCGCCCGTTATATTAAACTCCTGGCCCAATACAGTGGATTTTTTCATAAGCTATTCCGCAATTATGGTTCGTTGAAGAAAGAATACAGTATATCCCTTGCTTGTTTTAAAGTTTTTAGGTTATCAAGCATATATATCAAAGGTGACTCTGATTCGTGAAAAGAAAAAAATAAGTGTGGGTCTCAACACAATCTAACTCTCTTATTATTACCAAAAGTGTCATAATCCCGTCAACCCTACACAATTTCCACCGATCAGAGTGAAGATCAGTGGCGGAGCCACCATAGGGCCACCGCAGACACAACCCTCAGCTGATTTTTTATTTTATTTTGTGAATTCGGTAGTTTTAGTTTTACTTGATTCAAATAATTACTCCCTCCGTCCCAAATTGGATGTCCATTTTTGAAACTCGTGCCATTTTTCGATTGTTATATCTTTCTATTTATAATGTTTTTCATAATTATGAATGTTTTGTATTATAGAACTCGTCAAAAACTATCAAACAAGATCCATATTGGATATTTTTGGAGATTCATATTGAAAGATATAAACAATTAAAATGGCACGGGTTTCAAAAATGGACATCCTATTTGGGACGGAGGGAGTATTGTTTTTAATGTAGTTCAATCAACTAGCTAGCACAACTACGTGGATATTTTGTTTCGAAAATAAGGTGAATACTATCTAATTTATATAGGATCCATATATACTAGGTTCTACTTCAATAGTCAAAGCCATTTTTTAACGTCTTAACCTTTTAATTTAATTTGTGCAATAATATCTCAGCTGGATATCCACAAGTGCTTAATCCTACTATCTAATTTAAAGTAAAACACATGTTATTCGATTAAATACTTATGAATCTAAGATTAAGGGCTCAATGGTAGTAGTATATGTTATGTTATTCGATCAAATACTTATGAAAATAACTGCTAAAAAAAATTACTTATGAAAATAAAAATGACTTGGTTGAATTGTTACAAAATAAGCGCCAATGTTTCTGGTCATCGTAGTAAAAATCCAGTGTGAACTTTTGGAAATTGAATATTTTCCACTCAGTAGTCAGTATAGACAATGAGTAATGCATATGATAAGTGAACAAAATAATACTCCAAAGCCTGAAAAATCTCATTTGTTTCTCCTGATGTAACAACCAGTATGTAAACTAGTATTGCATCGCCAACAACCATCAAGTCATGGTTCGGAGGATGGTTGTCGGGGGTTGGTTGACACCGGATTTTTTTTTATTTTTATAGTGCCCCAGTGACATGTATAATCCTTGCTACGCCACTAATGAGAACGAAATCTGACTCTATCAAAGTTTTGTGGTCAAAGCTGTGAAGCCGGAATGGAGTTATGAGGAAACCAACGTCATTTTGCAGACAGTGCGAGGCTCCACCTGCACGTCTGCGATGGGACGCAGAAGCGTCCAAAATAATCTTGTTTCGGCATATCTCTCCTCTCGTCACGGTGGTGGTGGTGATGATAATAATTACCCTATTTGCTGCCTGTGCAAATATTGTCTCCTGCTCATTCATTTAAGACTCATCTAGCAGGGCGCCTGTTTTCTTTGAAAGCTCCCCTATTTTCTTGTGAAATATTCAAACCTATTCCTCTTCAAAGTTGTAATGATCCTTGTTTTTGGTGGAAAAAAAAATGACTCTCTGTCTCGAGGTTTTCGTGTGTGTAAACAGTAAACAGTGCTACATACCCAAACATTAATCAGAGAATTGAAATGAGTGACTTAGATTCACAAATTTTACTTGAGTGAATTTCAGGGCAATTTTCTGGGTAATTTTTGGATAGAATTTCAGGGCATTTAGCATTTTCCGTGTGCCTTTAGATTGCCTTAGATTTGAAGCTGTCTTTCACCTGGACTCCTAGAGAGAAATGAAGTAGCTCACTGGATTGCTTCTCCCGAGGCCTCTTGTTTGGGTCTAAATTGGGCGTCTCCCATCCCCCTTTAGTTTTGTCTTCTATTTTGTTGATAGATGTTTATTACTGGAGTAGTAGTTTCTATAAAATGTTATTCTGTTAAAAAAAAAAAGGAAAAGCATTTTCCGTGTGCAAATTTTGATCATAGAGCAAGCCTAGCAGATGACTCGAACCCTTCCATATCCCTATTTTAGGGAACCAAACCCCAAAACCAAGCCCCAACAGACTACCCAAACCCCCTAAAAAGATTGGTGAACAGGGTTTTACTCACTCACACCTTTTCAACACTCCAACAATCCTCTCTATTACTCTCTATATACCAATTAAATAATATAAACTAATACATATAATATATATTATACACATAAAGACGAGAGAGAGGAGAGAGAAAAAAAATAAAAAAAGGATTAAAAAATGGGTAGGGAGTGAATAGTGGCTCCCTAAACAGGAAGGTATTTAGGGAGCTATTGTTCATCAGAGTATTTTAGGGAGGTGTTTAGGTAGTCTGTTGGGGCTTGATTTTGGGATTTGGCTCCCTAAAATAGGGATAGATAGGGATTTGAGTCATCTGTTGAGCTTGCTCTAAAGGTCTAAAAAATCAAAACATCACACTTTAGTGGAACATGGCCTGAGCGGTTCAAATCATTTGTGTGGAACTCCAAAATGGGTCCCACATAACCCATGTATGCTAAATGGTGTACACATAGTTTTATGTACTCCCTCTGTCCCTTTTTAAATGTGTGCTTTGGGAAACGTGTATTTTTAAGGACGTAAAAAAATGTATTTCTACTAAAAAAATTTGAAATTTTTTTGCACCAAATTAAAGTACTCTTTGAGCACTTTAATTTGGTGTAAAGAAAGACATAAAATTGTATAGAAAAATATATTTTTTAGGGGTTTGAAAATGGACGTATTCCCATTATACACATTTAAAAAGGACGGAGGGAGTATTCTTTTTGTTTTGGGGCTAAGAGGCGAAATTAAATTAACATCAGGCGGTCCCAGGGTATTTAACCCCTACAAACTACATAGTCTTCATCAAACTGAAGTTTTCTCAGTCGGAGATGCCGCAATAAGCATCACAATGGTGTAATTAAATATAGTGTGTTAAAGTAGGTTAGATATATTAAAATATTCATATTTGTAAATTATATTTATTCCTATAGTACTACTACTAATAATTTTTTCTCTCTCCCCTCGCCCTTTTCTCACTTCCGATAAAAGAAATGATTGGCCGCTTTACTGAAAATTAGTAGTCTCAAAATGTTGTTCATTCTATTCTTTTTTAATTATCCCAAAACAAATGGTCAATTTTAAAAAAATAAAATTGTATTCGTACTTATTACATTTTTTTGGTAATTGTGTAATGTTCATATTAAATTGAATTTACGAAACATGAGCAACAATTTGAAACGAGTGAGTACCAGAAACAAATTAATCAGTATTCACTGAACAAAAAACAAAGAAATTACACTAATCAGTGGTTTCCTTTATCAAACATTGACCATACCCTGTAACTCTCTCTCTCTCTCCTATTTATTCTTTCTTTCTTTCTTTCACAAAACAAATCAACCATTACTCATGGAAATTAAAACATCACAAACATTAGTAGATTTTCACACAATACAGAATCATTACTAGCCCTAACATTTTCCCGCATTTTGTCCGTATTGAAGAAATCAAGAAACAGAGCTTCATATACTATTTCTCGTCTTCACTTCTTCCGTGGAATTTCTGCAACGATTCACTGAGACCTCGTCCGAATGGTCACTCCTCGCTGATCGTGACAGCACATAAAACTCTGTAATCAAAAACCAAATTTACAAGAAAAAACAATTAAGATTTTTTTTCAAAAACATAAGGAATAAGAGAACAAACTGCGAATTTGAAACTCCATGTACCTGTGGCTGTGGAGGAGTTATAGGATCTCTTGCAGTGAAGAATGGCGCTCTGGATCCCATCATCCTGCAGCAGCAACGAATCATCTCTCCTCGCCGGCGCTGCTCTCACGGCTGACGATGTCGATCGGCTCTTCCCCAAATGATTGCCCGCCACCACGCCCACACGAATCCCCTGTTTCTTCTCCTGCTGCACTTGCTTTCTCGGAGACGAAAACGGAGTCGTTTTCGAAATCTCATCCGTTGTTTGATCAGTGTACCTCTTCGAAGCCTTGGAGTAGTAAAATGGATTGATCAGGTTTAGGTACTTCTGGATCACAACCTTTGGAAAACGCCTCTGTTTCTGCAATTTGCTCGTCGTTGGTCTGTTTCCTATAGTATTAAGCACTGAGAAAATTTGAACCTCTTTATCGGCATCTGGATTCTTCAACAGCATGTGGAGTCGAAGCTTTGGTGGAGGAGGAGGAGAGTGAGGCTTTTCGTGGTTGGACAAATTCTTTTTGAGGGGGACTGTGAAGTCCAAATCAAAGAAGGAATCTTCCCCGTCGGTTTCATCGACCGCGTGACGGTCTTTTTTGTCGTTGGTTGTGGTAGTGGTGATGGCTTCGGTGGGGGAATCTCTGACGGCGGCCGGATTTTTATCGGAGGGAAGGTGCCAGAATTGGAGTAACCGTAGAGGTTCCATGGTTGGAATAGGCAGAGAGAGAGAGAGAGAGAGAGAGTTGTTTGATTTAAGACAGAGAGTGCAAATGTGCGGGGAGTGAGGGTCAATGGGGAGGGGGTATAAATAAAGCTTTCCCCAGTTGTACTGTCGAGAAGAGAAGATTTGGGGTTTCAGTTACGGAGAAGCCGAGGAGAGAGAGAGAGAGAGAGAGAGAGAGAGAGAGAGAGAGGGGCTTTAGTTGACTGAAAGTAATCAAATTTGTAAGCACAATTAAAGTAGAGGATTAAAGGCTAAAGCAATTCATTAATAATAAAGCCTGGGTCTTTCTCTTTCACTCCCGCGCTCACGCGCACACACGCAGAAAGAATGACCGGGTCTTTCTACCGTTCACGTGTACGGTGTGGACTGTAAAAGCACCCTAGGATTAATTGCATTAAATTCCCCAAAAACTCTCACTTATTTTTACTTACACACCCTATCAAACGGTGGGACTTTGGTTTAACCATTTCTAACTGTTCGATTGAGCTAAATTTTTGTGGGCACCCCTCGGAAAAAATGTTCTAAGAATAATGAATGGTTCGAATCACTCGTGTGGGACTCAAAAGTGGATCCCCGAACTTGCTCTGTACGTTTTCTGTGCCTATACGTGTAGCAAGGTCCAATAAGTAGTCTTGGTCCTGCTATTTTGGAAAAAAAGAAAGAGAATGATGGTTATTTATCACCTGAACTAAATATTATCCCGTTATCTCCGGTAAAAATTACCCGGTTGTCCTTCATAATCCCTCGCCCCCATGCCCATGCTGCGGATGCTGCATGCATCCCATAAAACACTATGCATGCAATTTCCATTGGATAAAAAAATAAAGTACTTCGGCCCATAATTTAGTATTTTTTTGGACCAAATTAAACTACTAATATAGATCTTTAGTTCAATGCAAAAAAATTTGAAAAATTGTGTATGAAAGTATTTTACAATGTTGGCTTGGCAATTTCCTTCGGATCAAAAAATAAAATACTTCCCCGCATAAATTTTTTTTTTTTGCACCAAAGTAAACTTCTTGACGCGATGCTGAAAAGTACAACGCGGCCTTGAACCCGATCGGGTAGTTCGTGGTTACTCTCGTTCCCGCCTGTCCCAAAAGAAATGAAAATTTACTAAATTATGCAGTCATACAACTTATGTGGCTGTCGTTACTCACTACACTCTTGTAGGCCCCTCGGGTCCTCCTTGATCTAAACATGCAAGATTCAAACTTTACTTTATATGTACACTGAATACCGGAAATTTACAATTACCGTTAACCCACTTATTAACAATTTTTTAATATTGTTCATTAAATTTAAAATTATAACATTTAAAAATTTACTAACCTATTTATATGTGCATAAATGGTATACCCATATCATTTTTCGTCTTACAATGGTATATTTGTAAGATGGGGGCGATATTTTTTGAACAATATAGCAACAGGGGGTTATTGCCAAGAAAGTTCCAAAAAGAGAAGAGAAGAAAAGAAAAAGGGAAAAGAGCCAAAAAGAAAAGACTTTGATTTTTGTTTTTTTCGAAAGTAGAAAAGACTTTGTTTAGGATTTTTCTGTTTGCTTTTGCCTCGGTCTTTTATTGAAAATTGAAACAATGAGAGCATTGGGTTCTCTTTACAAAGGTATGACTTTGGTCCAAATGGGTCACGCATGTTGTCTTTACAGACCTAACCCTTAAAAAGGGCACTGTGAGTCACAAGGTTTGACTTCCAAAGCTGGATCTAAGCCTTCTTATGGCTCCTCACTCATCCATATCACCTTGTAAAAGCAAGGAAAAGAAGAGCTATGGAAAGGAAAGAGGGGAAAAAATTGCAAGGAAGGTGAGCCTTCTTTAATATATCTTCTAGGGTGCAAAGGCAGTGAGCTCTTTACCCTCTTTTTTTTTTGGACAATTAATGGTATAAGGTCAACCCAATTAGGCTTTGTAATTATTTATTGGAAGTTACTTTAACTAGGGCACATGAACGCTCGACTCCATAAATCTAAGGGAAATTTATCGAAATGGTCCCTCTAGTTTCACCTCTGTCTCGATTTGGTCCCTCTAGTTTCAATTTCACTCTAACGAAACTTGTAGTTTCAATTTTGGTCGAATTAGGTCCAATTGTTAACGGACGTTTGTGAAGATGACGGAAATTCTAATTTGGGGGTTTTTTGAGGGACAAAATAGACTTTTCATCCATCCTTCTTCTTCCCCAATTTGTCACCCTAACCCTAATTCTTTACTTCGCAAAAAAAAAAAAAAAACACACACACACACACATACCAGATCAAAAATCCCTTCTTCAATGTAGTCAATATAGATACAAAAATCTCGTTTTCAATATCAATATAGTCAATATAGATACAAAAAATCCCTTCTTCAATCAACAATGAAACATCAAATGTCCAACCACCCAGATCAAATATGAGCACATTTTGCTCGCTGGACCTCGAGGCCTTCTTGTCCAACCCGTAAGCCATCGCGGCATCCTTTGTAGCTTGTCTCTGAGAATTGTTAAAGTACGCCGGAACGGTAATCACCGTGTTCTGAATCTTCTGACCCAAATACGCCTCAGCGATTTCCCGCAATTTTACAAGAACCAGAGTAGAAATCTCTCAGCAGAGTATTTTTTCTCCTCCCCTTTATAATTCCCTACGTCATCGGCTTGTCGCTGGCGCCAGGAATCACCTTAAACGACCATATCTTGATGTCGGACTAGATGGAAGGGTTGGAGAACTGACAGCCGATGAGGTGCTCGGCATCGAACACGGTGTTGAAATTGTACGTATATGTCGGGCTATTGTGTGTGTGTGTGTGTGTGTGTGTGTGTTGGTGTATGGAATTGTATGTATATGTTGGTGTATTGAATATATATGAATTGGGTTTTGGAGGTGATGTTTTAGAACCACAATACAAGACTGGTATCTGTGTGTATGGTTTTTTTTTTCAAAAGAAAGGATTAGGGTTACAAATTGGGGAAGAAGTAGGATGGACGAAAAGTCTATTTTGTCCCTCAAAAACCCTCAAATTGGGATTTCCGTCATCTTCACAAACGTCCGTTAACGATTGGACCTAATTCGACCAAAATTGAAACTATAGGGTTTGTGAGAGTGAAATTGAAACTAGAGGGACTAAATCGAGACAGGGGTGAAACTAGAGGGACCATTTCAATAAATTTTCCTAAATCTAATGGAGAGGAGATAAAAAATTAGAACTGCAAACGAGTTGAGTCGTAAATTATTAATATTGGTCAAGCTTTAGGTGTTGGTCATTTGAGGTTAACTCAAGTAGCTTTGATTTTTTATATATTTTTTTTTGCTGAAATTTGGTTTAGAATTTAACGAACTTTAGGAAACTTGTTCATTTTTAATCCTTTTTTTTTTAATCAACATTTTTTAATCCTTTGAAATACGTATTCACAAATAATCAAAAGCCGGATACGAGTTGACTTAGCTTAGGTTACGTCACATGTTTAATGACCGTACGTGGAGAAAGATTATAAATGAGGCATATTGATCCTTATTTATTGAGAAAAAAGGGATCGAATTGATACCTTCACCATATTCACACTTCCACTACTATTTTTTCTTGCAAGGTAGGTCTGACTAATTACCCATGTATATATGTTAATCTCGATAGATAGTGACAAATTTAAAAAATATGATTTTTAACCGATAAAAGTAAATCAAAATTAAATTAAAATTATCGAATGCATCCAGGCCATCCAAAACATGATCGGACGACCAAGAAGTGCACAACTCCCACCCCAAGTTCCCCCGTCTCCCTCCGTTCCAAAAAGTCTCTCTTACTTCTCTAGTTTCATTTTATGGTTGTCCCAAAATATAGGGTTAGTTTTAAAAATTCAATAAAGAAAAGTTGGTAAAATTTCATTTCTGCCCTTGAGATGCTTTCAACAGTCAAAGCAATGAGCTCACAAGAAGAAGAATTGAAAAGTTTACAGTGCACTCTAAAAGTTTGAAAAAATTCTCTGACTACATTGGCAGCAAGACTTTCCGTTTTCCGGAAAACCATTTAAATTCAAAACTTGATTAACCCCTATTTCATTAGAGTCAACTAATGAAGGAGAAACTTGAAAAGTTACAATTAAGTTTTGGGTACCATTGTGTATTGTACATAAAATGTTGAAATTTAAAATTATGACAAACGTTTTGGAACGGAGGGAATATCTCGGAATAATACATTAAGAGGTCGTAGCATGGGATGGAGATCTTGGCTATGACAGGGTTTGAACACTCGGACCTTCTAATTGGGAATAAAATTCTCAACAAAATTAAGCTAATCACCTAGATTGGTGTTAGCCCCTTGAGTAGTTTGGAGAGCCTACAATGAAAAATAATAGATCTCAATTCAAGCCGAGTTTTCCATTTTTAGCACTAATTGATAAAAATCAATTTTTCGTAAAAGTGCTAAAATCTAAGTTGCTAAAAGTCAATTTATTTTTCATTAGCAAAAATCTAAGTTGCTAAAAGCCAATTTTCTCCATTTTGCTAGAAACAAAGTTACTAAATTCACCACGGTATTTTCAGCAAATGAGAATTGGGGGTGCTAATCAGAAACTCACCCAATGGTTGGTAAAAGTCTTCAATGGCGGCTGGATTGTACAGTGTCGGGCGGCTAACAAGAAATTGTTAGGCGCTAATCAATGTCTTTCAGTTCATATGGTGTTTGTCAACGAATTATAGTAATAGCTCTTATCATTATTACCCGGAAATTGAGCTTATGCCCACAACATTAATCGATCACTATTCAACGTTATTTACTGTGTTATCCCTTCTATGTTTTTTTTTTTCCGATAATAGAGAAAATATTATTGATCACTGAGTAATGCTGGTACAATAGGAGTTAAATGATGCAACCAATCACAGATGCAGGGAGACCTACAATGCCATTACATCTATCCTACACAACAAAATATAGTGAAAAAAGACCTTCACAACAAAACGCAGTGAGAAAACTAAACACAATAAACTAAACAACGCATTCAAAGATCCACTACCAGAGCAACATTGCTACAACCGGCGAAACCTGCAAAATAAAGCCCAGCATAAAACAAAACAACTCCCTGTCAAAACGGACTTCGGACAAGCTTTAACGGGGGCGGCTTCGGACAAGCGGCATGCGAAGCTCTATGGACCTGCCAGCTCAGCCACGTAGCTTTATGGACCAGCCCAAAGGCGACGAAATAAAAACGGGCTTCGGACAAGCTTAGACGGGGGCTGGCTCGGACAAGCGGCATGCAAGCTCTATGGATCGGCCAGCTCATCCACACAACTCTATGGGCCGGCCCACCGACGCGGAGATGGAAGACAGCACAGCAATCCGACCCATGCCTCCACACAAACACTGGCTTTTGATCATTGGTCAGCTTCAATCATCAAAAACCAAAAACCAAGTGTCGATTAACAAACCGATCTGCAACATCAAAAGGCCCAAGCAAAGCCTCAAACCGAACATCAAATGCATGCATATATCCTGAAAAGGGGCCAATCAAAACCGGCGGGGAAGGGGAAAACGAGAAAAGGGGGGCCGGATTCAACAGGGAGGAGAGAAAAGAAAAAGGGGACCCGACCGGATGGGGAAAGGGGGGCCGATCGGGTCAAGAGAGGAAACACACCGCTCGACGGGGAGGGGAAAAACGAAAGGGGAGGTCGAGGAGGAGATATATAGACATGCATGTTACAGATCCCGTGGGGTTATGCCGGAGCGAGGCCATCAAGGCTGCCGGAACAAGAAAACAGATCGGTATCGGCCGAGAAATCCAGCAAGCATAACCTCTGAAGCCTCTAATGGCCAGCGAACAGCGGCGGTGGCGGAGGGCGGCGGTGGCTAGACATCGGCAAAAATGGAATCTTTGATATGCTTATTAACCGGCTAAAACTAGAGAGGAGAGGAGATGAGGGGAGGCTGGTGGCATAATATCCGGCGAGAGGCCCGCCGGCCTCCCCTCTATCCCCTCCAAGCCTCCCTTCTGTGTTTTGTTTCATTGCAAACAGAGAATTGAGACATCATGTCCTAGCAGGGCCAGGATTCGATGAAGGGGATGATACTTTTCGATAGAAATCTAATAATAGTTGTTTATAAAATCATGAAGGGAAAGTGTATCGTAAAATTAAGTTTTGAGATGAGTTGTTTGTTTTTGTTAAAAAGAGCAAAGAATTGGTTCAAGTGTTCAACTATCTCGTAACCTTTAAACGAAAGTAATTGCGAAATTACTTATATGTTACAGATCCCGTGGGGTTATGCCGGAGCGAGGCCATCAAGGCCGCCGGAACAAGAAAACAGATCGGGATCGCCGAGAAATCTAGCAAGCATAACCTCTGAAGCCTCTAATGGCCGGCGAACAACGGCGGTGGCAGCGGAGGGCGGCGGTGGCTAGACATCGGCAAAAGTGGAATCTTTGATATGCTTATTGACCGGCTAAACTAGAGAGGAGAGGAGGGGAGGGGAGGCCGGTGGCATAATATCTGGCGAGAGGCGCGCCGGCCTCCCCTTTATCCCCTCCAAGCCTCCCTTCTGTGTTTTGTTTCATTGCAGACAGAGAATTGGGACATCATGTCCTAGCAGGGCCAGGATTCGGTGAAGGGGATGATACTTTTCGATAGAAGTCTAATAATAGTTGTTTGTAAAATCATGAAGGGAAAGTGTATCGTAAAATTAAGTTTTGAGATGAGTTGTTTGTTTTTGTTAAAAAGAGCAAAGAATTGGTTCAACTATCTCGTAACCTTTAAACGAAAGTAATTGCGAAATTACTTATATGTTCCGAACCATTTATTTTTTTAATTGCAATTTTTTCATTGTTTCTTTAAAAAAATCAAGTTATTCGAGTATAGATAAGTACCAAATCAACTTCTATTAGTGTGAAATAATTTTATTTTGGGAACCGGGAGTGACATAGATAAGTACCAAATCAACTTCAATTAGTGTGAAATAATTTTGTTTTTTGGAAACCGGAAGTGACATGTGCCGCACCCACCCCATACACGTCTACCCTAGTATCCTTACGTAAGCTAGACCCCACCATGCACAATGACAACACAATTACTATATATATACCTTTAAGTGGAGTTTTTTTTTTTTCGCCAACAAGATAAACGGCTTCATTGATAAAAGAAAATATAAAACAAGATCAAATAGCGTATTCATCCTTAGACAAAAGATTGAATAGCCAAACTGGAGGATAGATTTTCCAAGTAGACACGCCCAAACCTCCAAAACCTTGACTCGTCAAACAATCAATCAGCAACACCGTTAGAACTACGCCTAACAAAACCAAAGTCACCTATTCTCTCAGTTGTGATCATTTGGTCTTCATGGCAACAGAATCTGCACCATGAATCATGGTGATAAGTCATAACTTAAAGGGCCACCATGGGTCCATGCTGTTTTTCTTTTTCCTCTCGCTTTTTGTTTTCTTCTCAGGTGGACTATTTGACATGTCTTGCTCCCTGGCTCAAACAAAAATTACCGGTTGTTTACAGCATCAACGTCAATAAATTCGAGACAAATTCTGACTAGTGAAGGCACTTTTCTAAAGTAGCCTCTGTTATAAGTTTGTTCAATCAGCATACTAATATTCTATCTCCCTTCCGTCACGGCAACAAAGAAATCAATGGTTGGAATTTAATTTCACCAAATATTATTGGGAAACCACTATCCAATAAGAAAAATTCATGTTACAAGTAGATCACCTGATTACTGAGTCTAATAATAAGATTGCAATCCAATTTTAAACAAAAAAAACCATAGTGCATAAAAGTTCAAGTATAACTAGCCAAACCAGCGGCGGATTCAGAAATTCTATCTAGTGGGGTCACCTTTCAAGTACGTATAACTTTGGAAAAGAAAATTTAAATACTCTTCATTAAGCATAAAAGTTCGAACTTAAGACACTAAAAGATTCAAACATATATAGGCGCACAAAATTATAAGTAGATTCCATTCCTAAAACTTTTTACAATTGACTTCGACGGATTTTCATCTTCTGAAAGTTTTGCATGATTGTATCGTTGTCAATCTCGTCAAACACATCTCTTTCTAATCCGGAGCGGGTGATCGATTATTTTGTCTGACTTGTGGAGGAGAGACCGTGGGTTTTCACTTTTCAAGCAAAGCAGAGAGTAAATCTGTTTTGTGGAGTTGTATTTAGTAAGTAGTTATTTTAAATAATAAGACCAAAAGGCCAACGGCCCACTAAGTCTAAAGCCCATCCATCATTTGGCATCAAACCAACAGGCCCACCACTGATAAAAGGTTTCGGCCGACTCTTTTTCAGTTTCCCCAAAAAAAAAAAAACGTAATAAACAATAAATAAATAAAAAATACTCCACTAATTAACTTATGGAATTCTTGGGGGTCAGGTGACCCTCCGTGCCTGAGCTCAACCCAGCCGGGACCTCATGAAAAATGAATAGTACATATTATTAGTAATTTTTTTCCAACATTTTTTTCGTAATTTTATTTTGTTTATGGAGTTCTTTCAATAGTAAACTAGATAGACGACAAAGAACTAAAAGAAATAAATTACACTGAATCACCCATGACATCCAAAAAAACTAGAGAGCAGTGTCTTTTCATGAAAACAAAACAATCCTTTTTTTAAATAAGTTGTGAATAAAAAGAAAAACGTAGAAATCCGAAGTATATTCCCCCAGGCTGTTCTGTTTTTTTCTACATAATAACAACCACCACCAAAAGGATATTCTCTAAAATGTCCTGTTTTTATTCTACACTACAATTGCTTGAGAACTTGAAAATGAAGCTCACAATTGGTTTCTAAGAGATTGGAAGACTTCTACTCTTTATCTCAGGCGTTAATTCCAGGACTGCAATTTGTTCTAATGGCGAATTCAATCACAGTGAGTCTTCTTTTAACTTCTCTAATCTTTATACTTACGATATGATTAATTATCAAACATCATCGAATCAACAGCATGTGGAAAGCTTTCCCTTATTCTTGTTTGTCTTTTGATTTAGATTGTTAGCGCAGTTTCTTTGAGCTAAATTTGCTGATGAATTTGGGTTTCCAATACTTCTCTGGATCATATACTGCAAGAGAACATTTGTGGTATTGATCAAGGTCTGGATTTGAATCGAGAACCCATCAGAATCCTGTGATACTATATCGGGTCATAAAGTCCATGAGCTTGCACTTATATCGTACTCGATCTTCGTGCATTAAAATTATACTACTCCACTACTTAGTTGATGGAGAGTTCGGCTCGCACTACTGGCCTTATTTCTAATTGATGGAGGGTTCGGCTCGTACTACTCGCCTTAGGAGCATCAAATAACTAATTAGATATATTAGCAAACGAAGATTTTGAGTAACGCGGTATCTTGGGTGCTTTTTTCGTACATTGACCAAAGTATATCTTAGGGTTTGTAAAATTAATTTCTGGGTAAAATTAATTTCTGGATAAAAATCAAGGCCCATTTTGAACCTGATGGATCCAGTTACTTCCTCGCGATTCCTACAATTTGGGCCAATCCGGTTAAACGGGTAACAACTGTTGACACGTGGTTTGAAAGCAAGGACTGGCGCTGCGCACGTAGAAATAATACTACTGTACGTAGTAATACACAGAGAATGACGCCGTCTACCTTTCCTTCCAAAAGTAGCCAAACGCCGTCTGATCCTATCTTCTCCGTTAGTCCTCGAAAGAAGCAACGGAAGAGAGAGATTGCTGTTATCTTCTCCTCCATTGGTTACCACAATTATCCGAACCACGCGGCTCGCAATTCGAACCTGAGGCTCGGGCTCGCTCCACTTTAATCGCCCAGTACATTTTGTGCAACACTTTCATCCGCTTTCGCCCTCTCTCTCTCTCTCTCTCTCTCTCTAAATCGAAGAAGAGATAACCGGCGGCAGTGGTTCTGTTGGATCGGGAATTTCCCACCACAGATTTGGATGGCGGATCACATTGATGAGCATCAGAAAGAATCAATGGCGGATTCTTCTTCGTTGATGGATAAGATCACCGAGAAATTCCACGACGAGGATTCGTCGTCGTCGTCCTCTTCTGATTCCGACAACGAGAAATCTTCGTCCAAGGACAAGATCTACCGTCTCTTCGGCAGGGAGAAGCCCGTGCACAAAGTATTGGGCGGTGGTAAACGTACGGAACTTTCTCTCTCTCTCAATGACGTAATCTACTCGTATTTTCTTCGTAATGATTAGGGTTGGAGGATTATCTGATAGGCATTTCATATTTCGTGTGGAATCGCTCGCTGTATTTAGCTATGGGTGAGATGTTTGTACGATTGAGTTTGTTGACCTAGCTAATTCTGATTCTTTAATCTCTTCACTAATTGCACCTGTGATGTTTGCATCTCATTATGTTTTCATTTCTTGTTTTTTACTCCAGTACAAATCAAATGGGACTGAAGCCCACGATTATACAAAGCCAACTCATACCCTATTATGGTAATAAACAAATTAGAGTACTAAATAAATAACCGCCATTCATGGGAGGAAAATAAGCTGGTTGAATTTAGACGGGTCAAATATGGGTCAAGTAATATCCGACCCAACCAATTTTCTTTTTTCTTCCTTTTTTTTTTTTATTTCCCCTTCGTTTTGGCTGAACCCCGTGATGGGATAAATTACTTATGGAGAAAAGGAAATTGAATTACGTCCTAGAACGACACGTGTGGTTGGGGGTTGAAAACTTCATTGCAGTATTGCAGTGAATCACAAACAACATAAATACTTGCTTTCATAAAGAAAAGAAAACAGGGAGATCATAAATTAAGTTTTTCAATGACAACTGGCTGTTTCTTTGAGAAGTTACGAACAATTACAGAGTGGTTTTATTCTAAACTGAAATGTTAATGTCCAATTTTTTTCTCTGTATTTCATCTCGAGCTAAAGAAGAAATTAGTACGAAATACTTGCTTTCGTGAGACCTCACATTCTTTCCAACTGCCAACCGGATGCTAATACTACTTCGGCAAAATATGTTTCCCTTATTGTGTCTAGTTGCTGGATTGAAATATGTATGTGTTTGGGCTTATGCCTATTTGTTTCTATATCTAATGACCATCTTTGGCAGCTGCTGATGTATTCCTGTGGAGGAACAAGAAAATTTCTGGTGGCCTGCTTGGTGTTGCCACTGCAATATGGGTGCTTTTTGAATTGGTTGAATACCACTTGCTAACTCTTGTGTGTCACCTCCTGATATTTACCCTGGCAATCCTTTTCCTGTGGTCCAATGCATCCACCTTTATCAAGAAGTAAGCTATTCCATATTTTTCCTCCCATTTCCCAAATTTCTGCTTGTCTGATTTGAGTTTTAGCTGCCTCTTGACTTTCATTTGTGTATATGCATACTTAGGTCTCCTCCTGAAATTCCGGATGTTGAAATATCTAACGACGTTGTCGTGGGAATAGCTTCTGCTTTGACGACTGAAATCAACCGAGCTCTTTCTGTACTCCGAGATATTACGGCTGGGAGAGATTTGAAGAAATTTCTTGCGGTATGTTGTCCTTCTGTGAAGATTTTAATCTACGAAACTTGACTTTCTTTTTTGCTAGCCAACACTCACTGATGTACATTGTAGACACCTGGGAACAAAATAAAAAGATAAAAGAAACCTACACAAGACATGGTTTATAGATCCCAGTTAAATTGAACTTGTGATACTGATCATTTAATTTAATAATTTAATCATAGTTTGTGATCGTAGGGCTATATTGGCCTGCTGTGAAAGATGAAATCATCTTTTTCTGTTTTTAATTCTCAGGTTATTGCTGGATTGTGGGTTTTTTCATGCGTGGGGACTTGGTGTAACTTCTTAACCTTGTTCTACATAGGTAAGGAATCAATTCAGTTGCAAATTCATTTGTTTTTATCTGCCTGATATTTGCTGAAGAAGTTCATACTTGTATCCGCTTACCAACATATTTCCCTTTCTTCCCTACAGCTTTTGTATTGCTGCACACTGTGCCTGTTCTTTATGAGAAACATGAGGACCGCATCGACCCACTTGCTGAGAAGGCATCGGCAGAGTTTAAGAAGCAGTATGCTGTGTTTGATGCCAAGGTTCTAAGTAAGATTCCTAGAGGTCCATTGAGAGACAAGAAGGTGGCTTAAGGACACACGTAGGTGGTGTCACTTGATTTACATTGGCATGTGGGTACTTTGTGTTCTCGTTTGTTTTGAAAGATTTTGTGACCTATTATCAGTTAGAAGTTAGAACCCATGTTTCTTGGTTCTGCTTCTGATGTGGTCGGTTTAATAGTTAAGTTGGCTATGGTATTTTGTAATGAAGTTTGAATTTGTTGATGTTTATTGTTTTCACTGTTTGTGCATGAACGCGATTTGTTTATTGAGCGAAGAGAAAAATATGAATGATGACATATTTATGTTTTGGTTATGGTTATTATGAGCAGAGCTTGTCGTCCATTCCTGTGAAGACAATTGTGATTAGATCAAGTACTTGACAATCTCCAATTCAGATTACTTTTTTGTGATTAGATCAAGTACTTGACAATTTCCCATTCAGATTATTTTTTGTGGTGGCTAAACTTCACACCGAGTCCTACAATATGAACGACTAGAATCATCCATATAGGCGCGCTTGGACTGCACACTGCAGCTGAGATGGACAACTGCCCAATTGCATGTAGGACCGGGCATATTCTTTCATCTCATATTTACATTGGTAGATTAATTCAGGAAATGCCTGTGGACAATCTTCGTTTTGATTGGATTCATTTTAACTCGATTTATTGATTCAGTATCAGGATCCTAATAATTGTAAGAACTTGATTTATTAATTCAATTGTTGGACCCCAATTAGTTGGTAAATTGATCAACCTCTCAGCTAATAGAGATGATGTTTTTATAGTGTGACTTTTATAAAAATACTCAAATATAAATAGCTTGAATCATCTTTGTGAGACTTCCAAAACTCCTTATCACTATATATTCGGCTCTTTCGACTTTCCTTTTTTCCTTTTTTTTTTTTTAGCGGCTTCCTCCTCTCCTTCTTTGTATTCCAAAATTGAAGATGGATCGGTATTATGATTGCAACCGAAGTGAACCGGATGCTTCTATAATACATGCATATATTTGGGTATTTTTGGGCGGGTTTAGGGTGGCTTCGGCCGGCCGGTGTGCTCTTGACCTATTATCTCTTTGCCGAGGGAAAAAAAATACAAGCCTTCTAGTGATTATATCCATGATCATTCCTACTTGTAGAAGATGATAAAAATAGTCTAGGCCTTCTTTGTTCAAAATTACCCTATTATCTGTGATGAGAGAAAAACTGCTTTATTCCTTATTTGTTTTGTCATTTAATCTTATTTGTTTTGTCATTTAATCTTATCACATACAACTTTTTCAGGTCTTTAAGGGATCAAAAAAGACGCAAGTAAAAAAACAGCCCTGTAGATTGAAGAGTACGAAGAGCTCCGCTGAATTGCAGAAATTGAGACCACTAATTACAATAAAATCAATCCTTAAACAAGACCCAATGTACAATAATATGCCCATTGAATGGAGTTTCTGTCCATGAACAATGCAATTTGAGTGACGAACCATACGAATTTCTACCTGTTTCTGAAGCCCATTTGCATTACCAATATCCCAACCTCCACACACTACATATAATTACAGCAGATACAGATATGGACGTGGATTCTAGAATTGCCTATCGAATGCCAACAACACCTCCATCTTCAAGCCTGACATACACGTGCCAAAAAAAATCGTTCATGAAATATATACCACACGATGATTCAAGCTTTTCCCGATCTGTCATGATTTTTTATCTTGATGTGAGGACTAAGCAATCTAGCTCTTTGATGCAGTGTACTTGGTTTCAATTAGAAGCCTTTTGGACTCCAAACCTTCATCACACAGTATCACAAAGAATGGTGCTAAAGAGCGTGCAATGACAGGAGTCTAAAATCTAGAGGAAGTAAGTTAACTGCTGCTTCTTCCTTGAACCACCTTCTCCATACGAATCATTCCACTGCTTTAGTTCACTCATTATAGACCCCTCGGCAGCAAAACTTGCAGCAACCTGTGGTAAAGAAAACATCTTCTTGAGCTTTCTAATCTATATAGACGTACCTATAGAATTATTTTATTTTGTCAGCGTGCTTGTGGTAGCTTTTGGGCTGCCGAATGCCCACTTAAAAGACTCTCTAGGCCCAGGTCCTATCTTTTACGATTCTATTTAGCAAAAACCCCAAGTAAATCAAAAAAACTAAAACTTGTTTTTGTCAAAAGATTAATCCTTAATTTAGAGCTGTCCCCAAGGCATTAGAGGTATAGAAAGGTTGGAAATGAATAAACGAAAACGAAGGGTTCAGGTGAGGTTACCTGATTCTTTGCCTGTCTCATGTCTTCCATATTTAATGGCCTCAGAGTAATTACTCTTTCCTCTTTATCTTCTTCTTTCGCATCTGAATCATCCTCCTTGCTCTGCCCTTCTTCAACTTTTTTCTTCTTTTTCTGCATAGAGAATTAATTTAAAGGAGAAATTAGTAATGTATATCATGGGAAACAATTGAAAGCAAGTACGGGAAAAGAATGATTTTGGAGGGGGATTAGATCTTTGAATAGAAGAGAATACCAGATCCTTTAGTCTCTCCTGTTGTATTAGCTCCCTAACAGGTCGATATGCTGCTGTGATGCACAAATTCTGTTTTCAATCGAGTAATACAAACTTTAATACACAATATTTTGTAGAAATTCAAACCAATAATGCCATTTCAAAGGTACAAACCTTTAGATCACTTCCACTATATCCTTCTGTCATGCTTGCAAGCTCCTTAAAATCTAGATTTTCAACTTTTTCTTTCCCCAAAAGAGTTTTCAAGATCATTTCCCTGCTCTCCACAGATGGCAGACCAACCATAATTCTGTTGACCAGAAAACACAAAGCTCGGTAAAATTTCTATCAATTCTGCGTTATTTTGATAATCTGAATAGTAGATTCAAGAAGGTCCCCTCCTCTTCTTTATCTTCTGATGATATCTGGACCAGGAACTCCACTCTTTTTAAGTTAGCTAGTAGGATGATGGAGTCAGGTACCAGGTTGGGCATTAAATTTAAAGGTAGAAGAAGCTATCATTTAAAGAAATTTGTTGAAATGGACGAAGAGGAAATAGCGGAAAGGATAAGTGCTCTTGATGATTTGGAGGATGATGATAGCTTCGATGTTGGTGCCTCACT
Source organism: Gaultheria prostrata (assembly GCA_036023075.1). Lineage (NCBI taxonomy): Eukaryota > Viridiplantae > Streptophyta > Magnoliopsida > Ericales > Ericaceae > Gaultheria > Gaultheria prostrata. Next base: position 31,218 of record JAXBDA010002486.1, read on the forward strand.
TTCTATGGAATTTTAATCTTGAGGTTTGGTGGCTTTTGGTTTATCCTTGTGGGCTCTTAGTTTTGTTACGGGCTTTCTTTTGTTCTTTTGGTTTTAGGTTGTTTTGGTAGTAGGTTGTTGGGTGTCTTAGCGGTTGTAAGGCTTTGGTTTTTGTTGAAGGGTTTGGTTGGCTTCTTTCCTTTCTTTGGGTTTGGTTTTCGGGCGGCTTTTTTCCAGTGTGCCCTTGATCCTTTTGATCTGTGTATTCTTTCTCAAAGATTAATAAAATCTTTTTTGACAATTGAAAAAAAAAAATCTGCGTTATTTTGAAAACTGCTTATTTTTTACAATGACCTACTGGGTAACAAATTCTTGTTGGTGTAGACCACTAGAATAAAAATGTTAATTTGATGTGAATTTAAGACTTTTGTAATTAATTTAGAACCACATAATATTGACCTAGAAACTGGCTACTAAATTCCCCATTGGCGAATGAAGTATAACCTATTTAAAGTTGAGACGGAAGTCACGGAATGAAGGTTAGGACCAAATCAATATACTAGCTATGAACACCCAAATAAAAGCTGTGATTTCATGGTCAAAGAATCACTAAACAACATGAACCTAATTCTGACAAATAGATGCACATACATACCTGCGCTCAAACCGCCGAATAATCGCTTCGTCAAGGTCAAACGGCCTATTGGTGGCAGCAAGAACAAGGATGCGCTCACCAGGTTTTGTCAATAGCCCGTCCCAATGTGCCATGAACTCATTCTTAATCTTCCGCATGGCCTCATGCTCCCCAACTCTTGTGCGCTGTCCTAACATGCTATCAACCTCGTCTACAAAAATAATAGTTGGAGAAACTTTTGCCGCTAGTGTGAACAAAGCTCGGACATTCTTTTCGTCTTCTCCAAACCATTTTGAAGTGATGGTTGACATTGAGACATTGATGAAGCTTGCTCCTGCTTCATTGGCAATTGCCTTTGCCAACATTGTTTTCCCAGTGCCAGGTGGACCGAAAAGTAGTATGCCTCTACAGGGTTTAAGAAGGCCACCTTTAAAGAGGTCTGGTCTTCGAAGAGGGAGCATGACCAGCTCCTGAAGTGATTCTTTGATCTCATCCAAAGCACCAATATCTGCAAATGTTACTCCGATCTCATTTGAAGGAATTACCTCTGGCCTTATTCGTTTTTCAAATTCATTGTCAGGAGGAACTTCCTGTTGGAAAGTCAAAATGCTAAGACGTTGGAAGAACGAAATGGAAGAATGGTACTTCAAGGAAGATATCCAACCTTAATTTCAAGCTCAAGAATTAATGGAACACACACTCACACGATAGCATGCCAAATATCGATTCCGTATGATTTCAAAACATGAATTATGCGACCACGAATTGGTTATATGTACAAATAAATCCTTAACTTCATTGTAGTCTTGAATATTATTTTAGCTAACAGAGTAAAACTTTCAGAAGATGAACTGGAAAGCATGATATCGTATGCATCAAACTTTTAGTTGAGATAATCCTATCAGGATTTGTTATTTGGAGATATCAGCATGTTCGACGTGCTAAGAATGCTCTTTGTGGTAATTCTTACTTCACTTTGTCTCCATAACCTGTTCCAATTGAATATTCTCACAGTTAGCCTTACCGGTGCTTTTGAAGGAGTTTGACTCTCCCCGTCTTTCTTTGCGGAAGGTACCGTTTTCTCTGTCTCAGTTTTGTTTTCAGATGTAAGGGTCTCAGATTTCCCCTCAGGCTTTGATCCAACTATCTCTTCCCCCTCGGTGTCCTAGAGAATTAATTCATATACAAATGCAGCACAGTTCAGCCCTATGAAAAATAATGTCACCAATTCCAAATCTCAGATTATTAGAAAGAAAAATATTGAGAGAGAAAACAAACCTTGGAAGATTCACCATTTGTCTCTAGTTTGAGAGTTTCTTTCCCACACATCCTTCCATCCTGGAAGATGCTCAATCCGCGGGACAAACTGTTTGACACCAAAATGAAACTCCATGAAATTTGTTTAAAAAAACAAATTCAACAGGTACTAAAATATCATACCTACGGAAAACGTGCACCTACCTCTTAGACGATATAACAAGCTTCCCATTTCGGTAGTCTGGATCCTTGTTATTCATCAAATGGTAAGATATTGCTGAAACTACAATCTCTTCTATGTAGTTACTGAGAACCATTGTGTCCGCATGACAGATTGAACCTAGATCATCACATTCCAGATCATTTGTCGATAGTACCTTGGCAATGTGATTTTTATTATCCTGAAACTGGATCGACTTCATGTCCTCTTCCAGTTGAGCTTTCCAGCTAACAAGATGAGTCTCATCTTCAGGGGGCTTTATCTCAATGTTATAGGGAAATAAAAGACCAAGTCTTTCGTCCACTTCCCCACAGTCATTTTCTGGGTCCAACATCCGGGAGCCAAGAATTAAAATTGATCCAGATAGTTTCTTTAACATCCTATCAAACAATTGGTATAGCCTTTGGGATTGGAGAAGAAGCCTCTCAACATCCCTTATGTACAGAATGATGGAACTGGTTTCAGAGACGGCAACCAAAACCTGCAAGAATCCTGTCTTTCATTACCTCTGGCTAAATTATGAGTGCAAGTCGTATTAACCGAGAAAGTGAAAGTCAAGAAACCATAAAAATAAGACACCATAAAACACACAAGCAAGCTGTCCAGGTTTACAATACCTTGAAAAGCGACTTTAAGAAGAGTTTCTCATCAAAAGACCAGCTGGTCATGCGCTTGAGAGGAGCTAAAATACCAAACAATTCCAACATCAGTTAAGAATGGCCAAGTTAAATAATTGACACTCACTTAACAGTAACTTTATGCAACCATCTGCATACGACTAAATATCAAGTCGGTAGTAGATGATGCTCAAAGAATGAGAAATTAAATGACCAAATCATCTAAAGATAAAATGGAATGGGAAAATTTCGCGGTTGAAAACCACAAATCTTTTACCAAACGGAATGCACAGAACTGTATAAAACGTACTAGTCTCGCGATTTTAGCCTGACATGTTTCATCTTTTCAGAACTTAGCAAAACACATGGTTTGCAATATAACCTGTATTACAAGAAGAGCACTGAGAACTGATGCTGCTCATGTCGGAAGACGTAGATGCATATCTACGATGCCTGGGGGGGTCATCAGCATCTTCCATGGACCTGAAAGGTAATGTATATAAATCACATTAAGGCAAGTAAACTAAAGGGTACTTATAAAAAAAAAGTCAACTAAATGGTTCAACTCTTTTTCTTCTTCCCAGCAGTAACAACTTATCCACCATACCTTGTTCTTACATCCAAGCAACTACCTCGACTGCTTAATTTTCCTGTAGAAATTATTGTAGCACGACCAAGGGTAAAACATGTCAGCACAATATACAAAAATGAAAAATACGTGGGCTGAAGTTTTGTGAGAACTGAAAAACACCTTGTTCAACTACAACAACATGTGCAAGTATTACAAACGAGAAATTAAGTCCCCGTCAGAACAATTCAAATCAATAAAGAGGACAGAAAGAAGTTTGATAAAAAGGTGTAAGATCTCCAGTTGTGAAATGCATCCACCTCACAATGGTGAGTTCCTTCATGCCAAGGGGGTAGTTCTTCCTTCTTGCTTTGCTTACGGATGTATTTCACACTTTCACATGGTAAAAGAATTTCAAACTATTTTCTTTCTTCGCACAAAATTATCTCATATGGCTTTTCCGTTGATGTACTATTAGCATTTGACTCATTCTCTACTTTAATCCCCAACGGCAAATTAATAGAAGGGGGAATTCAATACATCACCTAAAACTTATAGAATAGTGATTCATATCATCAAATGAAAGATAGTTAATCATCCGATTTTAAATCTCCAGACCAAATCACTGCAAGGAGCGAGACATAATCCCGAAGGGGGAAAAAAAACCTCAAAATCGTCGTGAATAGAATTAACATATTGCAAGGAAAGAACATGAAAATAATGTTCTTGCTTCCAGTAAGAATGATCACAAAGCAGCCAATAGACATCATAAAGTTGCAATCAATTCCATGAATGTCATTCCGATGGAATGTAAAGAAAATGGAGATTATTCATGACATACCTCTGACACTGTCCCTTGGCGGAAGGATTGAGATGGAACCAAGCAAACTGGACATTCGCCCCAAGGTAGCCTCTGAGATGGACCTCTTGAAAGTCTAATAAAAGAATGCAGAAATCAAGGGAAAAAAGAAATGGTTATACACTCGTAGAAGCGAGTTACCACATAAAAATCTCTTTCAAAGGGTAGATGTAGATAAGATGCAGACATTGTACTACGGTTATTGTAACCACCCGGTCCCATTTACAAACTAAGATTACAAGAGCTAATCAATGGAGGACAGTTTGAATATAGGAAAAAAGGATGATGTTAAGAGTCTTAAAGACTTACAGGATCTTTTTTGGCACTCCCATACTTGCTCTGCATCTGAGAAAAATCAAGCACGAGAAAAGTTAAGAGTGATGAATGACAAGTATTAAAATGATTGAATCATTCTATGATACCTTTTGAGAAAAGTCATTAACATCTAGCAATATCAACTTCGCTTCAAAGTGATGTGCAAGAGCTTTTGCAAGCATTTGCTGGTAAAGTTCTTCAAAATATACAAAAGAAGAATAAGAAAGAACGTTAGGCCACAGAAATGGGTGAAAAGACGCAATGTACTGGTGAAAGAAGTAGAACAGATAACTAACCGGCAGGCCCTGAGAGCAATATAGCCCTACTTGCTGGTGAAAGATTTCTGGTGTATTTTGAAACGTCAAGATGCTTCAAATGAACATATGCAGCACTAGTCAATAACACCCGTGTCCGCTCACTGTCATTCATATCAAAGAGCGAGAAAATCAGAACAATTATAAAATGGCACGGAGGGAATATATTTTCTTTGATCACTACCCATTTTATAACATAATTTCTACTACGTAAGATATGTATAGATTATAGAAAGCTTCAAGCTCTAAAAAGGCATAATTTCTACTACGTAATATATTCTTCAATTACAAAAGAAGAAAGAAACTATCCTCATTATCACCTTTCGAGTTAGCCTTAACGATATCTCCACAAATTTCAGAAGCAGGAAAACACAAAATTACTTTCCTGATTCAAATCCCATAATCAGAAAACAAAAGAAAAATATTTCATGGAAGAAAATGGAAACAAGCAACCATAAAGAGAAACAAATCCCTAGGTCTCAGGACAATGTGAAGGTAATGGCCACCATTGCAGGCAAGAAACCGGGCTCTTGTAATATAATTATCAAAACAAATTGTCACCACAATTTCTCATATAATATAGCACATCATTCTCCAAAAGGTGACTAATATCCGTTTACATATTTTTACTCAAAGTTACACTATAGCACGATAAGTACCTTATGATCGCTTGTCACACTGGAAAGATATGAACTACAACTAAAAGTTAAACAGATGTGATACTGGCTCAAAGCTATTCACAGAGCGGAAAAAGAATAGTATTATGCAGGTGAATCTGGTCGGGACATAAGGCATCGAGAATATAACTCCTTCTTTAGAAATCCAGCCCCCACTTTCTGGGCCACCTTATGCACGCCTGACTAATCATGAAGGAGTAATCTCATCGTCCACTAGCAATGACTCAGTTAAAACTGGGGCTGAGCTTCATATGGACTGACCAAGGGAGTTGATAACACCTTTGAATCTAAGTCTCGGCCTTGATCCAAGTCCCTATTTGGTCGAAATTTCAGAATCATTTTTAGCAAAACACTTCTCTGAAACAGAATTTGCGAACAAAAATACTCATCTTTATGACACATCGATCGATTTTGAGCGGATTCCTTACAAAACATGGAAAAACTATCGAATTTTTTTCTAAAAAATGGAGCCTTTTCCAAAAAAATACTCAGAAAACATGTTTCGAAAACAAATCCAAACAAAATTGGGTCTCGCTAAGCGTCACCTTTAGGCGGTAGACAATATACATATAAATAGCAAAACAAGTGTGAATTTCAATATAGATTTCGCGGAGATCTAAACACTTTTTTTTTTCCGATATTGATACACTTTTTACGCCTTATCGCCATTTTCCAACAGAATTGGAGAGTTTACCTGAGGAAATAAGGGAAGTCATCAAACGCGACCTTGCTATCTTTTCCGTCGACGACGAGTCTCGAAATCTCCACCTCCATCTGCTCAGCCGTAATCCCCTCGGAAGAAGAAGAAGAGCTATTATACCCGGCCCATTGGCTTAGCCCTACCCCGACCCCAACCCCTACGCTCAATGCCGACAGCAGCATGTGTTTCTGTTCCATCTCCCCTGTATTCCTCTTCCAAAAATCCTCAATTTCTGCAAAAATTCACCACAAAACAAACAGTCATTCATTGAGCAAAAAAGGAGTACAAAACATTCCATCAAAAATGAAATTGCGTACGGAATTATGCAGAAATCAGGAAGAAGTTATTCACTCACACGAAATCCGTGGTGTAAGGATTTAAGATCCGTCCAAATGGAGATTACTGCTATAATTGTGTGAGTGAAGACAAGGACGGAATCGTACGTTGAGGAAATCGGAATATTGAAACAGAAAAAGTTGGGGGGAGGAGTAGGTGGTGTTTTCTGTGGATTTTTGAGACACGAGAAATGCGTATCTCCGAATAAAGACGCTGGTCGAATCTCTTCGTTGACAGCCGAATTCTCTCTCTCTCTCTCTCTCTCCTCTTTCTCTCTCTGTCTCTGGTATCACATAGGGCCCTGGATATAGGCGTGTGTGCGTATATATACTGGTGGACAGAAAAAGCGGAGGAAATTACTGTGTTCAAGGCTTTTTGACTTACCGGCTACCGCCTACTGTTTTGGCAGTTGTGTATACGAGCTACCATAGCGTGCTTATTTATTTATTAGTGGTTTTGATTTTATTTGTAGTCTATTAATGTAATTATTGTTGGATGGCGATTATGAATTGCTTTGACGGTTTTCAAAAAAAAAAGTTTCTTCCTTGTCCAAGTCAATTTACACATAATTCAATTAATTATTTTTTTGGTTTGATTAACGAGTACAAAAATGATAGCAATTTTTTATTGCGGCCTCACCTCAAATATCAGATCCTGATTAATTGTATGATGAGAAAGCTCATCAACTAAGGGGTTTGGCTTTTAAACATTTTTAATTAATGTATATGTGAAAAGAATGACGTGTCTCGTAAAGCATAAAAACCAATCATTCACTATTTTTTTACTTTTTTAGATGCTTCTTGTTTTAACGAACCAATAATTGTCAAATAATCAACGTAAAATTAACAAATGCAAACTTTTTTTGAATAAAGACAAAACAATAAAACGTTATTCAAAAAAAAAAATAAAGCCGAAGCACCCAATAATAGAACTTAACCTTAGTCGGTTTTCTTTCTTCTACCTTGCCTTTATTTGCTTTCAATTAGTTTACCGGTAGGGCTGCAAACGAGCCGAGCTGAGCTATGCTCAAGCTTGTTTATATTTTTAACGAACTTGAGCTCAAGCTCGAGCTTAGTAAAAACTTTACGAGCCGAGCTCGAGCCGAACTGGCCTAGGCTTGACTAGAGCTCGAGCTCACGAGCCTTAACGAACCAACGAAAAAAATATAATTTATATAATTCCATGGGTTTAAGACAACAAAGAAAAGTTTACTTGTGCATATATGTTTGTTTTATATCTATATACTCTATAGGAAAATAGTCTCAATTTTAAAATAATAGTGAAATTTAATAAGTTTTTGAAAAGATAGTACATTAAATATCAAATTGGAATAAGAAGTTGTATTATTTTATTCCTCTAAAAGGTAAACGAGCCTTATCGAGTCGAACCGAACCGAGTCTTGCCATCTCCGGCTTGTTTATTTAAGATTTTAACGAACTCGAGCTCGAGCCGAGCCTCAATAAAAACTTAACGAACCTAATTTGAACGAACTTTTTTCGAGCCGAACCAAGTCAAGCTCACGAACGGCTTGGTTCATTTGCAGCCATATTTAGCAGTAAAGTTGGTTCCCGCTTTTTCTTGTCCTTCCCTCGGTTTTACTACGAGTATTTACATTACTTTACTTGCTATTCCTTCAAGTTTCTGGTAATGCCATTTCCATCCTTTGAGTTTTCTGAAAAGCCGTATAGGTTTAGTGAACGTTTCGTCTTTCTCTTCCTTATTTTCTAATTTCCACCACTAGAAAAATAGAAGCTTTCGTGAGAAATTTTCATGGGTTAAATTAGAGGAACAATTTAACGATTCGCGTCAGCTGATCAGCTAAGTTTAACACTTAGTCAAAGCACATAGCCAAAAAATTATGCTCCCGATCTGTCCCATAAAATTGGTCATCTATTTCATTTTGTGATGTCCAAACACTAGACCTCCTTCAAAAGTCAAGTACAAAATGTGTGTGAATTTCCAAAATTAATCCTCATAAATAATTTCAAATAAATTTATAAGTAAATTCAAGGGAATAAATGGAAATGAATGGTTATTTTGAAAGGAGACATGTATTTGGAATCCCCAAAAAGAACCAACTTTGTGGGACGGAGGGAGTAACTCGAGTTAAGAGTAGCTAGCTAGTGGGTATGACGTTTCATACTCTCTCTGTCCCATTTTGTTTGTCCATTTTAGGAGACTGTACCAGTTTTTCATTGCTTATATTTTTCAATTTATAATGTTTTTATGATTTTGAAAGCTTTATTTATATATTAGAACTAACAATAAGATCTGTATTACATATTTTCAAAATTCATGTTGAAAAAAAAAGTGAGATACGACCTTCGAAAATTGACAACCAAAATGGGACGAAGGGAGTTTTTGTCAGGCTTATTTATCTAACAGGAGATTTCACAAGGTATTTCTATTTGATAGGAACCTTAAGGAAATTTTGTGTTTTTTACCAATAGCTTAAAATTACCCAAGGGTTCAAGCCTTCAAGGGTTTTGTCAAATAGTAATTACTTTCCTGCAGATTGTGGCTTTGAATGTATTTGTTCAAAATGGTTTGAGAATACGGTAGAGATTTTCATTGAGATGACAATAAAAAAAAATTCACAATACATGTTTATAAATTTTGCTATCATACAATGAACCCGAGTTTGTTCAAAATAAGTCGAATTAAAACCATTAACTCCATATAATGGAGTTGGTTGGTTGATCAATATCAAGTCACTTTCATACACTACGATCGATAGCCTTCAAAGGAAACACAGAGTCTCCAACAACAATGAGTAAACAATTTAAGATATAAGAATAATACTCTTTCCGTCTCAAATTTTTTTAAAAAATAGTTTATATTTTAAGAATTTTAAATATGCAATATGAATCTTATTAGATAGATCTGAACTTTATCTATTAAACAAAGTTTCTAAGATCATAGAAACTTTATAGATCAAATAATAAGAGTAATATAAAAAGGATATTAATGGCGAAAAATAGACAAAAAAATTTGGAACAGATAGAATATTATTTTACGTCTTAAATGAGCAATGCTACACTTAATTTTGTACGAATTAGTACACTAAACGTACACATCACATCAATGTATGTTACTCCCTCCGTCCCTTTTATAGTGTGTACATTTTCATTTTGGTTTGTCCCTTAATAAGTGTGTGTTTTGAAAAGTTAGTGGGTACATTTTCTATTTTGCCCTTAAAAGTAGATTCTTTTTAAAAAGTTAGTGCGTATTATTATATTGATAAGGATAAGTAATTGAAAATAGACGTAAAAGTTGTAAAAGTTGATATGAGAGAAAAATAATTGAAATTCTCAGGTAATACACTTAAAAATGGACGGAGGGAGTACAATATATGAGTAAGCTCGTTCATTAAAAGACTATCACATGCATATTTAATATATTAGCTAGCTAGTAACCTCTGAGGCATTTCCCTTTTTGAGATGCCCAAAATAATAAAAGTGGACTATAAATTTGGGACGGGAGTAATTGTTTCAGATTCACAAGTTTTTAATTTGTCCAGAGACTTACCTAACCATTTTCTTGTCATCTTTATCCATTTCGTCCATAATTTCAAGAATTGGGAACAGTAAAAGAATAAAGCCAAGAGTTCAAGTTGAGACTTTAGACTGTTGAGTGGACGACTGTTTCGGACTGGATGCACTGTAAGGCCCACGGAGGTGATTGCAATAATTGATCATTGTGTGAGACTAGGTCCAACGAGTCGTGCGTTGCACGAATTTGATACCCATTGATCTTTTGTCGAATGGTTTTTTAATGAAGTTGTTTCTATTTAGGCTGTAAACGAGTCGAATCGAGCCGAACCCTATGAGGCTCGGGATCAGTTCGGTAAGGTATGAGTCAGGCTCGGGTTTGATTCGAGCCTAGACAAGTGAGTTCGAGTTCGGCTCGTGAAAAAATTTCAAAGCTCGGGCTCGGGCTCGATAGGGCTCGTTAAACTCAAACGACCCGAATCGAGCCGAATTTAGGCTCGAATCCAGCTCGGTAGGGCTTGTTAGCAATTTAAACATAAACTGAGAAAGGAAAGAGACATGTTTCAAAACAATGTTACATGTACCACAATAATCAAGAAATCAAAAGAAAACAAAACAGATCTACCACAATAATCAAGAAATCGAAAGAAAAACAACACAAGAGAAAAAAATATTGAGAACTAAATCAGTCAAGAAGTCACCATCTATAGAAAATATATTAGCTTTAAGGATTTTTTCTTAAAAAGAAATATAGTTGTTTAAATAATACTCCCTCCGTTCCATAATGTTTGTTCGGCACGGAGTCCAAGCATTCAAAAAAAATGAGTTCTTTGTCAAAAAAAATTAATATTTTTTCCAAAAAATAATAGAACAAACATTCATCTATTAATTTGTGCAAAAATAATAATTTTTTTCGTAGAGCAAAGTCTATTTTTTTTAGTCCTTGGACTCCGTGCCGGACAAACATTATGGAACG